>JAASFN010000114.1:0-39242 GCA_023333795.1 Globisporangium rhizosaccharum
ATAGAGAGAGAGCACAGACAGTCCGTCAGCTCCTGCGCACAGCAGCAGCGATTACTCACGCACACAGCCGCTTGTACCTCGTTTGCAAGGTTCACAAAGCCAACGTGCGCGAGCACCAAGCAGCGCATCGGGAAGCCCACGGGACTGTCACCTTTGCGCGAGAACATGCACGCAAAGCCTGTAGCAGCACACACAGTGAGCACCGCAGTCATGCTGGTCTATGATGCTGTTGGTCAATCCTAGACGAACGTACCAAGCGTCTTGGCAAACTCGAGGTACGTGCGAATGACTTCAGTTGTCTCGACGCCTCGGTCGACCTTCTTTGCCACCGTGCGGGTCTGCGCATCTGGTCCCACAAGCAGCAGTAGCCAGTGAGTCAGTGAGTCTATCGCCATCGTCTCAAGCAGTCCCGCTCTGTTCCAATCCACAGAGTCAAGCAGGCGACAGTCCGTACCTGCTGCACTCACAGGTTCGTTTACAACTGGGTCTGTTTCGTCTTGAGTCTCGCGCTTGAGCTGCTTCCCACTGCCTTTGCTTGCCGCCTTCTGCTTCTGCTTCTTCTTGTTACTGCCGTTCGACTGGAACGGCGTGCGCTGCGCCATGTTGCGGCGCTCAAACGCATTCGCTTCGACTGCGCTCAGTGGTGTTCGTCCAAGACGGTTCACGACGTTCACGTCTGCGCCAACAGCGCGGAGCACTGCGAGTGCGCGCCAGTTCGCTGCGCCTGCGACGACGTGCACGAGGCGATTGCCTTTCTCAGTCTCGAACGCGAGCACATCTGCGAGCTTGTCAGTCGTCTGTGCATGCGCAAGGAGCTTTTCAAGCAGCGCAGTCGCTTTGACAGCTTGTGACTCAGCGTAGCCGTTCGCGACGCTCATGAGCGCGCACAGGACAACGGCGTTCACGCGTCCAGTCAAGAGCACGCGCGACGGTGATTGCGCATCGGCTTGCAAGAGCAGGTCAACGAGCGCAGCGTCGAGCGTCATGCACGCAGCAGCGAGCGGTGTGAGCCCATGGCGATTCGCGCGCTTGTTCGTTGCTGCGACGTTCAGACTCGCGCGCTGGTCCTGCAGCAGTGTCGCGACCATGTCGTGACGCGCATAGCGACAGGCTTCAACGAGCGCAGCGTCGCCGTCTGGTGTGAACTGCTTGCTCACGTCCAAGTTCGCGTGTGCAGCGAGAACAGTGCGGAATGCAGCGAGGTCGTTGCAGCGGATCGCGTGCACGAGCGACTCGATTGGCGTCTGCAGTCGCGGCGTGGCAGCTTGTGTAGCGGCGTTCGTTGCAGCTGGTGTAGCACTTGAGTCGCTCGCACTGCCTTTTGCGTTCGCTTTCTTTGCGCGGGAGCGCGGCGCTTTGTCATTCGGCAGTGAGGTCGTCGTCGCGGTCGTGGCAGTTGGCGTTGAAGTTGCGCTGTCTGCGGCAGCAGCAGCTCCTGTTACTGCAGCAGCAGGAGGACGACGGCGGCTGCTATTGCCTCGTGCATGTCGTCCACCACGACGGGCGCTGCTGCGCGTATTCGACGATGCGTCTTGCGCACGGGGACTTGTGCTGCTCGTCGTCGCGGGAGCATCGGCCATCGTTGCTGTGTCGCGATCGTCGCGATCCGAGAGGAGAAATGACTGGCATATTGACTTGTTTTCACTATGACAGGAAGATGAAGATGTATTGTCACCTTGATTCTGTCACTATATAAATTGATGCAGTGTCATCAAATATTTCGTTCAAGTCAAACTGGTCTCATCATCGAAGATGAATCAAATCAAATGTTAGGAATTAAAACAGAATATTAGGAATCGATGTGGACAAATAGATAATATCCGGTTTTGTATCCCAAACAAAATCCAGGTGAAGCATCCAAAAAAAGTGCGTTTGACCTATGAATAGTATAGCAAGTCGTAGTGCTGAGTCATGTTTACTTGGTGATCTCAATGGCTAACGACGTGCGCACAACGTGTGCATGTAGAGGAATCTATAGCGTAATCGCGAGGTGTGACACGATCTCCGGGAAGCCAAACGCGAACAAAAACTCGCCTCTCATGAACGACGAAGTCTACTCCACAGTCACATACGTATTGCGAAACCGTTTGTGTGACTCCGTGGTGTTGTGACACTCACAGCAATGGCACCGCAATGGCAGCGCGCTCCCCCCGGCGTGGGGCTATCTCAAAGCACATTCCGAGCAACACTAAACTTCTACAGTTTAGCGCGCAGAACGGGTGGACTCATGGCTGTACAACTACTCGTGCAAGACATCAACAATGCAATATTGTCGAGGTATTTCAAGTGCCAACTAAATGATCGAAACACATAAATCGACTCTAATCACTCGTCACGCTGCGCTAGAGGGCGATGGCAGCGATCAAGGGCAAGACCAGCACTGACATCGCCACCACACTTGATCTTGCGCTGCAACAACTTGGCTAACATTTGTGCTAATCAATATCAAATGCATCCCGAGATGTATCTTGTTTCTGCAAACCCGTGTCAATCGCAGCCAACAATTTACGAAGGTGCGTTTGGTCGCTTATACACTTAACCATAGCTCCCACACAGTCACATCCCTGCTGGCACGATGAAGTTTACATTCAATCAAGTCGCCACCTCTATTCTCGACGGTTGGACGTTCGTGGCCGATCTCGAATTGTATTGAACGCTTCTTCAGCCAAGTGAAGCACACGCTATCGCTTTATAGGCATACCATGCTACCGATCAACGTTGAGGTTGTGTTTTTCCTGAATACAAACCGTCGCTTTTGGGATGTGTGCATGGTGTCAGACGTTCAGGACGGTTCTTGCTCAAATGTCTTCATGTATAAATTACAGAAGGAAAGTACGCAATGTACATTGACGAGGCACGAAGCTCCAACAACGATGCCGTAAAACGAATCATCTCGAGAGGAGAGAGTCAACAATTGAGCCGTCGCAAGAGCACTGTACGACACAGAACAAGAGGTCAATAGCGGCACGATACAGCTTCTGCTCGATCCCGTTGTATACCACGTAAAAACTCAAAACCATCCAATATATTGTGCTGAAATTGAATCAGGATATTTGTGCTTTTTGTCATGCAAGGATTTTGTAAAGTATTTCTTAGACAAAATATCGTACATTATCGACATTATGAGGTGGATTACGTATAAATGAGCAAAAGAATGACAAACGGTAAAGATAAACGAGTATATAAAAGCGCTATTTGTATCTTTTATCCGATATATTTTAGCGAAGCTTTCTTCAAACGTAAAATTTTGGGGAAAATTGGGTAATTTTGACGTTGCCGACTTTTGCCCTTGTTCTTATTTGCCATTGCAAAAATGTGTTGACTTGTGCGCTTGACTCTTGGTGTTTGTATTCAGCGCGGGAAATGTCGACAGAACAAGCGCGGAAAGTCGATGGAACAAAGTCGGCCGGAAATTGTCCGCTTAAGTACGTGACTTTGTTCTTATACAAAACGTGCTTGCAGTCGAAAGTTTGTGGAATCTTGACTCCAATTCACTGTTTACGTGTCGAACGTAAACTACCGATACCAGGAACAAGGGCAAAAGTCGACAGGTCCATCTTGCGTCGCTTTTTGAAACACCATTTTCGAATACACGACTCATCAAATACTATAGAATCACAAACACTTTCTAATATAGGCTATTCGCCTTTATGCTATACAAAATCTTTTCTACTCGATCTAATATAGAGTCGCATCGCTTCTGTGCTTGAAAAGACGCCACTTCACTTCACTGACGACGAAGGAAGCAGCGCAGGTGTGAGTGAAAGCATCATCGTGCTCGCTTGTACGATGATGCAGCGAGGTACGAGTGTGAATGGTGCGGGCGGATCCTCTTCACTCTCGTCAGCAGCGCTTGGTGTAGGTGTGGTACCGCGACAGCTCGACCCGATCGTACAGAGACGACCAAGTGTGCCAGACCATCTGCAGCAACAACAACGACCAGCATCAGTCGAGGCTGCTTCACCTGCGTTCTTTGACATCCACACTGCAAACAACGATCCACTGCTCACGCACCATGCGAAGCACCAGCAGCAGCAACAACAGCAAAGCCCACATAGCCATCCATCATGGGCTGCTACGCACGAACAGCGAGCACACACACTCGCACGGGTCCCAGCTGCGAGGAAGCACTCGGCTGCGCACAAGTACAGCGTCTCAACTGGCACAAACAGACGCACGAGCACAAGCTCTGTGCACAGTACGACGGGCCATATGCTCTCAAAGAGCTCCACTCGCTTCAAAGACCACCATCGCAACAGCCATGTCAGTGGCAATGGAAACCACGATCGCGACGATGGTCGCAGCGACAACAGTGGCGACGACGAGACCGAAGGTGATGCGTACACTGTCGCGATGATCCACAAACTCGACGCCACGCGTGCGCAGAAGCAGTTTCACGACAACGTGGGCGCCGACACGTACGTCGACGGCGACAAGCTCTACCGCGGCACGGTCGATCGGCGTGGGATCACACCAGCAGTGACGTTCACGACTGTAGAGACACCTCCGAGTCAAGCAAAGAACCCAATCGTCGCGCGCAGTCACGCTGCCTCGTGCGGCTTCTGCAGCTCAACGAACTTGGTCTGGACGCTCCGGTGCGCGTTCTGCGGCAGTGCGCGCATGAGCGACGTGCCGCGCCTCAAGTACCTCATTGACATGGCCCTGAGCGTCGAGCCGTACATCAAACCCGAGAAGGTGCGTCTGGTGCTTGTGTCATCTCTCGATGAGCTAGTACGTCAGTCGTAGCGACCTCAGTGTAGAGCTCGTGAGCTGATTGTCTGTGTGTATGGATGACGGCTGGACGCACTGCTGCTGCTGGCGGTGGCGACCTGTAGCTCGCAAAGAAGATCTTGGACTACGCCAAGTTCGATCGCATCGCGATCAAAGTCGAGGAGAAGTTCAAACAGGCGAGTCTCGTGCGCGCAAAGACTGCGATCGTGATGATGAGTCGCACTGTCAGCGCACTGCGGACGCAGATGCTCCGTATGATCTTCGTCGCGTGGAAAGGGCACAACGCCGTCGCGGCGCAGCACGAAGCGATCATGCACCGCTTGATCATGATCAAAGACATTCAGCTCCGGAGCAACCGCAAGGAGCTCGCGTTCGCAATGTGGAAAGGCCACGTGAACCGCATCGTCGAAGAGCGCGCGCAGCGCTTTGCGATCGCAGCGCGGCGGTGAGCTCTGCGTTGTCTTGAGACGCTCAGTGTCCTTGGTGATTGGATGCTGACCGACTGTCTCTGGCGCGCTAGGAACGAGCTGACCAAAGTGCGACGGCTCTGGAGCGAGTGGCAGCGGTTCCTGCGCATGCGAGCGAAAGAGAAGATGGAGCAGATGAAGCAGCACTACGAAGCCGAGCTGTGCGTCTTGTTCATGCTACTGTGCTACTGCTGCTGCTGGCTTGCTCGCACCTAGCGGAGCTGATGACTGAGAGAAGATGACGACGGTGCTGTCATGTACAGGAGCGAGACGCCGAATGAAGCGCTTCGAGTACGAATCACTCTCTCTCTCTCTCTCTACAGTCGACTTGGCTGCTCGCACCTCGTAGGTCGCACTCACCCATGTCCTCTCTCTCTCTCTCTCTCTCTCTCATACATGCATTGCAGGAGATCGAGCGACTCAAAGAGACGATCATCGAGTCACGCAAGCTCGTGTTCGCAGCGACCAACACGATCCTCGAGATCCTCCACCTCTCGCTCCGAAAAGCCGACCATGACGTGCTCAGTACGTCCTCTGCGCACACTGCTTGTCGTGAGCTCACAGTTGCTCGCTTTCACTCACCCTACTGCTCTCTCTGACTGCCATGCACTCACACCAGAGACGTTGCAGCTGACGCAGATGTACCCGAACACTGTTGGCCACTTCTTTGACGCTGTGCACGGTCAAGAGATCCTCGAAGGACTGAGCAGTGGACACATTGCGTCGTCGTCGGACGAGTTTGGCATCGACGATACGAAAGACGATGACGCGATGCAAGCCGCGCTCGCTGCTAGCCACGCGCGCATTGAGCGCATGCATCCGTCCGAGAGCTTGATCCAGTGGCTCAACTTCCAGCGTAAGCGCACGATCGAGATGGGGAACATCGTCGGTGCGGCGCCTGTTGCTGGCGCGACGACAGAGAAGCCGTCAACGCCACAGCAGCAGCAACAGCCAGTTGGTCGAGCTACTGCTGCGTCGCTCGCATCGACGCTGATGCCAGCGAGCGTTGCTTTCGCAAACAACAGCAGCAACAGCACTACCGCTACGAGTGCAAGTGGTGGGCGAGAGCGCGCGCCAACGAGTGCTCCACCTGTCAGTCGCACAGCGAACGCGAAAGCGAAGCCAAAGGACAAGAAGCACGAGTTCAAAGAGATCAAAGGACTTCAAGACCTCCGCACGACGATCGCAAGTCCTGGTGTGATGCTCAAGATCCTCTGCCACACGTCACTCGAAGCGCAGAGCGAGCACCAGCGCCTGCGTGCATCCGAAGCGAGTACGAACGTCACGTCGATCGCTGCCGCTGCCGCCGAGAGCTCGACAGCAGCGACGTCGCTCACGCCAGCTGCGCAGATCCAGCTCAAGATCTACTTCAAGATCGTCCATCGGATCCTCAACTTGCCGCCAGATGTGATCAGCCGCGACTCGTTTGCGCTCAACGACTTTGACTCGCTCTACGCCTACGCCGTGTACCTGTACCTCTTCCATCCAAACTACGTCGCACCAGGTCTCGAGCTCTCACCGCGCTATCACTTGAGCTACACGTTCTTCCTCCCGCAGTGGGACAGAGTCAAGAAGACGCTCACAGACGACGACTTTGACCCGTTCGCGCAGCAGCAGTACTACATCTTCCTCGCCAAGATCAAGCGCGTGAACCGGCAGTTCCTCCGCTTTGGCGACATCTGCACCGCTGTCGCAAAGCTCGCGCATGCGCACCAGCAAGTCGCAATGCGCGAGACGTACAACGACTTTACGCGCCGCGTCTTGGGCAAAGACTCGAGCATCTCGGTTGCGCTCGAGAAAGAGACGCTCGCGTCTTGGGTCGCACTCCCGCCAGCAAAGCTCCTTGCGCTCTGCGAGAGTGAGCGCGAGCTCAAGGACATTGAGAACGTCTTCAAAGACAACGTCTTGGACCTTGTCAAGATCTTTCGGATCTACGGCAGCGCCGCCGGTGGCAAAGGCATCTTGGAGCAAGAGTTCCTCAAGATCATGACGAAAGCTGGCGTGACCGACAAGAAGAACATCCTGCGCTCGCACTTGCAGCTCATCTACCAGCAGTCGAGACAGCCGCCGCCAGCGAGCAGTATCGTTGGTGGCGGTGCTGGTGCAAGTGTCAGTAGCGCAATGCCGTTGACACCTGGAGCTAATAGCAGCAGTGGCAGTGGCAGTGCAAGCAACAGCAGCAATCGAGACGATGGTGCAAGTGGCACAAGTGCATCACCGAGTCCTAGTACGACACTGTCATCAGCACCACTTGGTGGTCCGAGTGACGGCGACGACGAGTCGGAAGACCGCGGCGCGACGCCAAACGAGTTCTTTGAAGCACTCACGCGCGTCGCGTACCACAACTACCAGAAGCGCCGTGACACGCTTGGGCACATCGCCGCGGCGATGAACATGCCAACTGGCAGCGCCGACGTCCTTGGCAGCACATCGGTCGTTGGACTCAACCTCCTGTCATTCGTGGCGGAGCTCGTCGTGGAGCGCGTCGTGCCGCTCACAAAGAAGTTCCAGGAGCAAGGGCTGACGTTCAAGAAGCAGATGATCCACCCCGACGTCCAGCACGTGTGCAAAGCGCAGGAGAAGAAGCTCAAGCGCATCTTCACTGTCTACTCACAGAAGAACCGGAACCCTGCGTCGCGCGGCAAGCTCATGGACGTGAGCGACTTTGAAGGCTTGCTCAAAGACCGGCGACTCGTCGACGCGCTCTTCCCATTCGGTCGCATCAAGCAGCTCGTGGCGTTCGTGCAGCAAGACGGCGACTTGGGCGGCGCGATCAGCGGCTTTGACGCTGACAGCGAGTTTGTCTTCTCCGAGTTTGTCGAAGCGCTCGCTGCGATCGCAGTGTACCGCAACGCGAACCCGTACTTGCCGCTCGCAAAGAAGCTCGAAGCGTTCTTTGACGAAAACTTCTAGCGTCGCGCTACGCACTCGGCTGCTTTGTGTCCTGCGGTGTTGCGAGTCCGACTTCGACAATGCGGCAGTCGATCACTGCTTCTGGCTCCATGCGCGCGACGCTTGGAACAAAGTACTGCTCGACCTCGCCGCCGTCTTCAAAGCTCCCAGGCCAAAAGTGGCTCGACGACCGCGTCGTGTCGATCCAGCCCAAGTGCTTGAGCGTCGACGCTGCGAGGCTCGAGCAAAAGTACTTGCGCTTCGACTTTGCGTCTGCTCCAGTGCGCGGCTCATCTTTTGATGGTCCAGAGAGTGGCGGCGATGACGCACCATTGACTGCTACTATCATGTCGCTCGCTGGACGCGCAGTGCTCGAGTGTGGCGACTCGGACGCAGATGAACTGGAGCTACTGCTACTGCTGGATGGTGCTGTCGTTGATGTCTCGAGCGAGAGGATCTGACGCTCCGACTCGCCCTGCGACCGCAAGATCCCGAGGATGCTGTACGGATTCCCTTCCACGCGCTCGACAAAGAGCTTTAGGCGCTCGACCATCGCAGGCGACCGCTCGGCTTGGATCCGACGCACTGCAATGACATTCGACACTTCGCGCGCGTACGCCATGAGGCGTGCTTTGAGCGAGTACACTTGGATGCCTTCGGACGTCGCCTCCATGATGCGCAAGAGACTCCGTGAGTCACCTGGGACGACGATCCCGACGTGATCGTATGTCGCGCCAGTGAACTGGACACGCAAGCACGAGAGAGAGACCAGGTGTGAATGGCTAGCGTGGCGACCATGAATGCCTATACGCAGTCGCCTCGACACAACGCACCTTGCGCTGGAGCACACTCGCGCCAAAGCGGCACGAGAAGAGCAGGATGTCGCCATAGTCGAGGCTCTTGTGGAGCGTCGTGATGTGGAGCACGGGCTTGTGCTCGCGGTTCCCAAGTTCGCGGTCCCGCGATGTTGAGACGACGCCGAGAAATGAGAGAAAGAGGACGTCAGTGCCAGCGAGCGGGTGGAGCACGAGCTGCTGCACGTACGCTTCGAGCTGCTCACGGCGCTTGTCGACAAAGCCGTCGCCGTGGTGCGTGAAGACGTGCTTGGGCGGGAGCTTTGGCAGTAGCGCAGGCGCGTACTTGCGCTTGAGGTGGCGCTGGAGCGCGTCAAACTCTTTGTACCGCCGCGCGAGCTGCCACGTGAGGTCGTTGAACGACACGTCGAGCTGGTACGCAGTGTACGCTTTTTGCGAGAGATCGCTCACGCGGCTCTTGGTCGCACGGATCGCCACTTCGAGCGTCGGGTGCGGCATCGTGTTGATCGGTCGGAGCGCAAGCACGAGCGAGCGCTTGGTCGAGACAGATTCGCTCGATGCGTGTGCTGCAGCAGTTCTGGATGAGCAGAGCGCGCGGACGTAGTCGCCAATTGGACACTGTTCGTCTTTGAACCAGAGCTCGCGGTCGTCGTGGCAGAGCAAGAAGAAGTCGGCTTCGCGCCGGAGCAAGTCGCGAAAAAGACCTGGCGACGTCTTTCGGTGCATAAAACAGAGAGCGAGCGAGCGAGCAGTCGGAGCAAGCGCAATGGCCAGGAGAGAGAGAGTGGCGAGATCGACAGTGTGAGCGTCAAGAGCGAGCTGAGATGAGAGGAAGGAGAGATGACACTCGCAAGCGTACGTTGTGGGCGGCGTAGAGCTGGCTCCGGAGCTGCTGGATCGCGTCGAGCTTGACTTGCTTCACGCTCACTTGCTCCTGCGACGTCTCGCTGAGTGGGACTGTGACTTCGACCCTACGACCAACGAACCACGAGATGGCGTCATGGCAATGTGAGAGGACTGCGCGAGCGAGCGAGCGCAACCGAAGCAGACGCGTTGCTGCAGCATAGAGGACGAGGACGATCGAGAGCGGCGCGCACACCTGTCGCCTGTGACCATGTCGGTCGCCGTGACGTGGAGGATCGTGAGCGAGATCGCCTTGCTCCGTCCAGACTGCAAGTGCGTGACGACGACACACAACTTAGCCACCACTTGCGCACACAGAGGCAGCCAGATGCCCAGGCAGACACATGGATAGATAGACAGATAGACACACACGTCGACAGTCTGCATCGCGACAACGAGCCATTCGAGCGCCGCAACTGTGTTGACTGCTCATTCTACAAGCCGAGACGCGAGCGATGCGAGAGAGAGAGTGGACGCCATGCTACGCTATGGAGAGGACGTTTACCTTGATCACCGGCGCGTGGTGCCCTTGCTTGCTCAGCGGCTGCGCCGATCGGATGCTCGAGACGCCGCGGCTGTTGGCGTCGCCACCGCGGTTCTCACTGACACTGTCGCTATCATCATCGTCCTCATCAGATGCGCTGCTGTCGTCCGAGTCGCTCGCAGCAAAGCGGAAGAACGCTGCACAGCCAGACACACACGCCATCCAACACTGTGAGCTCCCACTACAAAGAACGCTCGAGCAACCAACGGTCATACAAAGCACACTATGCTGCATTACAACGCACCGTCTTGGTCGTCCGTGCGCTCGCTCTTGCTCGAGCCCAAGCGCTCGGCGCTCAAGAGCTTCTTTGCGAGCAGGAGGCACCGGATCCACTCCTCGCGCTCGTGCTCGGTTGCGGCCTCAAACTGGAACGTCTGCGTCGTCGTTGTGACAGTGAAGCCAAAGCCCATGCTAATGAACTCCGCTGCGCTCGAACGCCGCGAGCGCCGCGCAGCAGCCGGCGGCGACAGCGTCGCGCTCGGCGAGTCGTCTTCAAGCGTCCAGGGCTTGTCCTCTTTGCGCACGTCGACGATGCTCTCGACTGCTAGGAGCTCCATCCACTGTGCTTTCGTTGCAGACGAGTTGCGGCGTCGACGTGGCGTTACGACTGCGCTCGGTGCGTCTGCGTCTGGGTCCATCACGAGCGCTCGGCTAAAGAGCGCGACTTTGATGCAGAGCCAGCCGCCGTACTGCGCCGAGAACTGCCGCAGCGAGCCGTGGTGGAGCGCATTTGCGAGCGCCATTGATGTTCACGGTACGTGCGTAGTGTATGCCGAATGCGTGGTGCGTGTGCGTGGAGAGAGAGCGAGAACAAGCGCCACGACGTCGATGGTCACGAAGAGAGAAGAGTGCCATATTCGCGGCATCGCGTCTTAGGCGTCCTGAGTTGAGTACAATACGGTGTGCTGGCGCAACATTAATCTGATTTGAGGTTGCGCGAGTGTGTGTTAGAGCAACCACATCTTCGCCCCTTCGTTTCAACATCGAAAACGACCTCATCTTTGTCACTATGGGCATGTTCATGTTGGTCCTGGTGCTCTTCTTGCCCTTTGAGCATGCACGTCATGACCGATCGACTCGTGCTGGCAAGCGCATGAGAGCGTCAATGGCAACAGAAGAAGCAATGATGTGATAAATAGGGGTCTATTGAAGGTGGTGGCGCTACGTGCGCAATAGTACTTGAGATGAGTCTAAGATCGAGGCGACTGCTGCTGGAGCAATCTCTCTCTCTCTCTCTCTCTCTGTGAAGCATTGTCTGCCTCTTGTGTCGCTTGTGTAGAGCTCGAGCTGACTTGGCTAGCTGCATCCAGGATGGAAGTGGTTGGCTAGATCGCGTCATGCACACAGTTCCAATGCTGTGCGCTTCAGCGATCGTCTGGAGCCGCCAAGTCCGCTGTGCATAGCGAAGCGACTGACGCTCTGATGAGCCAGCGACTGCGAATGTGTTGCTGTCGGGTCTCGTCCGAGTCAATCAGCTCACTCGTCGACTGGCACGTCGTGCTTCTTGAGAAACACGAGCGTCCGGCGCGTGCGCGCGTACTTCTTCGAGTGGCGTCGGAAGATGCTCTCGCGCTCCTCGGCTTCTTCGTTGTCGGTCGACTCGCCGCAGGACGAGCCGTCAAAGTCAGTCTCGTCGGTCGACTCGTCCGCCGTCGCGTACTTGTCGCTCGTAGCAGTTGGCGTCGTTGTCGTCGTCGCGTCGACTTCGCACTCGGCGTCTTCTTCGAGGACCGTGAGGAGTGCGCCGCACTGGTTCACAGGCGAGCGGTCGCTTGGCTTCATCGAGCTCGGGCGAATGGGCTGGTGGAACATGTAGTCCTTGTGTGCGCTGTCCTGGACGAGGCTGCTTCCAATGAAGCCGCGGAAGATCGAGAGCCCGAGGTCGCTGATGTCCTTACGCTGCAAGTAGCTCTGACTGATGAGCACGCGGTGGACGGCGACGAGGTACTCGAGGAACGCTTCGCAGCGGTGCTCGATCACTTTGCCCATCTTTGACCGGAGCTTGTGCTTGCGCGGGAAGTAGAGCTCGCTCACGAGCTCGTCGAGGCGTGGGAACTCGTGCGCAAAGAGCTTGAAGTGGCTCGTGATGAGGTGCTGGAGCGTGAGGAAGTCCGAGTAGCGGCGGTGCACGACCCAGCTCCGGCCGCTGATCGCGTTCTGGACGTGCACAGCAAAGAGCGTGAACTTCTTGCCAGCGACGGCGCGGTGTTCAGTCGCAACGGCAGGCTTGACGCTGTAGATTGCAAGCGAGCCGGGCGAGACCATGGACCGCTCGATCGCAGTGCCGCCCATGGGCACAGCGCGACCCTCACCGCCACTGCCGTGTGCACCGCTCTGACGAATGAGCAGCGCAGTTTGCTGCTGTTGCTGCTGCTGCATCTGCTGCTGGAGCTCGTCTGGGTCCGGCTTGGCAATGATGATCTTGCGTCGTGTGGATCGAGCTGACGACATCGTTGTGAGAGTGGTGTCTTGAGTTGTCTTGTGTGAAGAGTGTACCTGTACGTGCGAGCAGAGCTGCTGGTGCTGGAGTGACTGACTCGGTAATGCGCGTGGAGCTCGGAGCTGCAGTACTGCTGGTTGGTATTTATACGCAGTGAAGCGTGCGATCGGTGCGATCGTGTGTGTGAGTGGTGGCGCTTGCCGTCTGCTCTGCGTCTTAGCGGTCTCGTTGCCAACTGGTCCACCATGCGGGCGTGACAACAGCGGCGTGAGCGAGGGAGCAACACATGGAGCAGATGTTCAGTTCATCTGCAAAGCCACGCTGCAGGCGTGGACGAGCCAGGCATTACGCTCTATCGCAACGCAACAACGAGGCAATTTGGTTTCAGATCTGAAAAGGCATGTGAATTTGAGTTGATTACGTTAGATCTGAATAGAGTGCTGTCAAATTAGACTTGATTTTCTTCATCGACTCTATATCTGAATCAGAAATTTCCAAATCTGATAAAATGTTTCCAGACCACTTCCTCTTTTTGTGCTGACTTCCAGGAATGCCACTCTCTCTGGTACCGCGCGCTCTGACTCTCGTGTCGTCACTCGCGTAGCGGAAATTTCAGTAGCGGACGACGACGATGGCAATCCGACGTCGTGAATCTCCATGCGCTTTGATTGCTTCTCAAGTCTCAAGCCTCTAGTGCTCCACGTGTCAAGTCGTGTCGGATCCCTTGCCGTTTGCCACTTGGCGGCGGGATCCCTCTCTTTCGTTGGTTGTTGCTCCGGCTCGCGTTGGCGGTCGCGACATCATCATCTCAACGAGTCGAGTAGCGAGCGATGGAGCCGATCAGTTCACAAGCAGCTCGGTGCGCTCCAGAGATTACGCCTAGGCTCCAATCGCTGAACCAACAGCACAAGTGCAGCCAGTGCTGCAACAGCTGGTACACTCGGAGTTCGTGGTGATGAAAGGCGCAGCGCGACCGACGGACCAGAGTCCTAGGACGCTTGCACTAAAGGCGCCTTTGATGTGATGCATATCACCTGCAAATGTTGTTGCTGCAATAGCTCTTGCATAAGCATTGCTATTGCTCCAACGTGCTGTGACATGGTTTGGTACTCACTCACGCAAGGACGCAAGGAATGCCAGCATTGAGCACTGGGATTTGCCGTGTGCGAAGAAGAGCGAGTTCGCTTAGGTGGTCATCAGCATCAGCTGGCAATGACAGCGATCGCGAGTGAATGAGAGCACGTAAAAGCTGGTCACCACACGGACGTACATGAGCGAGAGCAGCACGAATGGTGTCATGCCGTCCAGACTCAGTGCCACAAACATCCATGTGTACGAGCGAGCGAGCAGATCATGTGTCGATCTCGCTCCACACATGCTGGCAGGCTTGACTCAGAGTGAACGCACTGTACGTCGCGTTCGAGAGCTCGAACGATTGAGTCCATTCAGCTCGCCATCGCCTTCAGAGTGAGCTCGCGATTGCCTTCAGAGTTGCGATGTTTCTGATGTGTGTGTGTGCCCAACCTGTCACGACGAGCACGTACCTTGATCCCAGTCGCCCCCAGCTAATACGAGCCGGACCCTGTCATTTCCTCCGAGCCCGAGATGCCGCAGCTTCTCCATCAACTTACGTGTGCCTTGGAGTGACTCGTGTGCTGGCGGGGCTGGTATGTCGAACGCCGTCAGTCTTTCGTTTCGCACTTCATCAAAGTGCTGACCGCGCACTAATGCACCTAATCTGCTTTGCGCTCATGTTTGCCAGGATGTAGCCCATATTAACGACGAACCTCTACACGATGTTCGCAAGAGCTGCAGCTTTATCGACCTTACTCCGCCGCTCAAGAATCCTGCAAGAAGGTGCTTGGGCTCGACTGCACTCGAGTCGGCAAGTGCTGCCAAGGAAACCCAGATGATGCCGATGGTGAGGACGCTGGGTGAGTTTACGATAGTGAAATAACCAAGGGTGTCGAAGGAAACCTGCATTTTGGCGCCAACAATAGCGCGCGCTCGAGCTTGGAGCACCACGCACTTCAGGAAGCTCTTCGAGCTCACGCGAACGCGCTCGAGCTCGACGCGTTGTTGTTGCTCGTGGCATTGCCCAACTATACGACACATCACATAGCATCGCAATGACGCTCGGCGTAAAGGAAAGCGTGAGCGGCAAGCGCTTTGCATTGAGTGCGAATGGCGACGAAGTGCGCGTGTGCGGCGGCAAAGGTGCGGTGTACCTCAGTGGGAACAAGGTCGCACTGCGCTGTTGTGGCAAGACGTCGATCGTCGTGACAAAGAAGATGAAACAGAGCGTACTGCGTCAAGGCGACGTCACTCTGCTCGAAGCGCGGTGCGTCTGCTCGTGCTGCTTGTTCATACTTGCGCAACTGCTGGAGCAAGATCATCTGGACACGCAGCGCTCACGCTCACTCTCTCGCTCTCTCGCTCGCCGCATAGCGACATGTTCTACGCAAATGGGACATTGACCAAGTACAGCGTCATTGACGTCGACGCGATCGCAGCAGCAGGGCAGGGCGTCACGCTGACTGACGCCTCGAGGTTCATCAAACCAAACGCTAGCAAAGCAACTGGACAGGCACGGCTCGCACCAGCAGTCGCATCGAGCAACGTCGTGTCGTCGTACTTTCGCAAACCAGACGCAGTCGTGAAGCCATCAACAGCACCGTCAGTAGGCAGAGGCGTCATGAAGAGCAGCTCGGTCGTGAGTCCTCAAGACGTGAGCGACGTCGTCTCGAGCACTAGCACAAGCAGTAGCAGAGACGCCCCGGCGCCAGTCGCATCGCTGACTGCGACGAAGAAGCGCGTGGCGTCTGTCATGATCGACGACGACGTGAGCAGCGACAGCAGCGATGAAGAGATCCTGCGCTCTGGGTCGCGCCATACAAAGAAGAAGTCCAAGTTCCGCGCGATCGTCGAGTCGGACGACGATGTCTACGACAGCGAGAGCGACAAGGACGACGACGATGCAGCTGGCAAAGACGCGGACGACGCGATTGCGATCGACTCGGACGTGTCGTCGCCGCGCAACGATGACAGCAACAAGGTCCAGCTCAAACAAGAGCGCAGCAGTGGTGCGGCCACGTGGATGGCCGCGTATGCAAAAGGGAGTCATGGCCGCAGCGCCAGTGGCTGGCGCAGTGTCTCGGACCTCAAAGACAAGCGCAAAGACCACAAAGCACCATCATCGTCATCCGCGAACGCCGGGCGAAAGCGCCAGGTCGAGAGCGACGGCGATGAAGAGTCTGAGGACGAACAGCACACGCGCACGCACGACGAAGTGGGGCAGCTCCTGCACGAGTGCGCGCAGATCGCCAAGACGCTGCGTGGGACGATCAAGTCGTGGTCAACTGGCAGCTCTGCCGCTCCAGCGCCGCTCCATGACGACGACGACGACGCGGACGAGCAAGTGTCGATCGCAGCGATTGAGAGCAACAGCGCATCGGACCGACGCATCGTGACGCAGGACGACATCCCGCACCTCTGCGAGACGCTCGTGCTCAAGCCGTACCAGGTCGTCGGCATCAACTGGCTCCTGCTCTTATGTGAGAACGGCGTCTCTGGTGTCTTGGCCGACGAAATGGGGCTCGGCAAGACGGTCCAGACCATCGCGTTCCTCCAGTTGCTCGACCACCTCGCCAAGACGCAGCAAGACGCGCACATGGCCGCGGGTCCGCACCTCATTGTCGTCCCTGCGAGCGTCTTGAACAACTGGAAGCGCGAGTTTGCGTGGATCGCTCCGACGCTCCGCGTCGTTGTCTACCACGGCGACAAAGGCGAGCGCTACGACTTGCACGACGCGCTCACGCCTGACGCATTTGACGTCCTCCTCACGACGTACTCGTACTTTGAGCGCGACTCGTGCCAAGACGAGCGCGCGTTCCTCCGGACGTTCCACTTTGGCTACATGATCCTCGACGAAGGCCACAGCATCAAGAACGCCAAGACGTCGCGCTTCAAGCGCATCTCGCAGATGCGCACGCGCACGCGGCTCGTGCTCAGCGGCACGCCGATCCAGAACAGCTTGAACGAGCTCCTCGCGCTCTTGAGCTTCCTCCAGCCGCGCATGTTTGACCACGGCTCGGACGAGCTCATGACCTTCTTTGACGGCAGTGAGCAGAAGAAGTGCGCCAAGGTCCGCAAGATCCTCGCGCCGTTCATCTTGCGGCGCGAGAAGGCAAACGTCCTGCAGCAGCTCGTGCCCAAGACGGTGCACGTCGAGATGCTCGCGCTCTCGGACGCGCAGCGCAAAGTCTACGACGGTGTGATTCAGGCCGTCATTGCGCAGAAAGAGAGCGACGCAGCGCGCCTCGCAGACGAGCGCGCGCGCCAGAACGTCGACAAGCGCAAGTTTAGCCGCCAAGTGCAGGCGCTGCTCGGTCTCGACGACGAGTGCGCACCAAAGCCACAGAAGAAGGTGACGGCTCCAAAAGGCGCAAAGGGAGCGACGCTCGACGTTGTCACGCGGCTCCGAAAAGCGGCGAACCATCCCATGCTCTTGCGGAATCACTACAAAGACGACGACACCGTGGCGACGCTCAGTCGCTGTCTCCATCGCGCTGAGGCGTTTGGGACGCAGTGCACGATCGCAATGGTCCAGAAAGAGCTCGAGACGTACAGCGACTTTGCACTCCACGACCTCTGCGTGCAGTACAGCGGGAGCGACGAGCTCCGACAGCTCCAACTCCCAATGACGACGCTCCTCACGTCTGCCAAGTTTGACTACTTGCGCACGTTGCTCCCGACGCTCCGCGCTGACGGTCACCGCGTCCTCATCTTCTCGCAGTGGACCAAGGTCCTCGACTTGCTCGAAGTGCTCATGAGCCACATGGATTACCGGTACCTCCGCCTTGATGGCTCGACGGACGTCGCAGAGCGCCAGGGCTTGATCGATACGTACAACGAAGACACGGGGATCTTTGTCTTCTTGCTCTCGACGCGCGCGGGTGGCCTTGGGATCAACCTCACAGCCGCCGACACGGTCATCCTGCACGACCTCGACTTCAACCCTACGAACGACGAGCAGGCGTGTGACCGGTGCCACCGCATTGGGCAGACCAAGCCCGTGACGATCTACAAGCTTGTAGCTGAGAACACGGTCGACCACGACATCTACAAGCTCGGCGAGACCAAGACGCAGCTCAACCACGCCGTGCTCGGGAAGCTGAATGCGCATGCCCCAAAGAAAGGCGCTGGACGAGCCAATGCGCTCGACAGCTCGACGCTCGAGATGATGCTTGCGTCGGTGATCTCGAACTACCAGAAGTCGTAGGTTCTAGGATGTAGGACAGATTGACTGACTGATAGATAGACAGACACACGCACAAGGATCGTCGACTCAATAGACCATGCAAGAGCAACGACAAAGTCCCATGGCTGCTACCAGCACCAGGGCGTTGATTTACAAAGCGGTAGACTTGCGTGTGGGCTTGTCGTACTTCTGTCCTAGCTCGCATCGGATGATGGTGCGTGTAGGCGTAGTCTTAGAGGTCGTCTCCTGTCTGTTGAGCGCCTCGCCTCCTCGAACGAGCACGGCGTTCGAGACTACAGCCTGCACTAGTTCAAATGCGCTTGGAGTAAGATTTAGTGAGCCGATGTGTGGGTCAGCGACAGTGTTCGTCTCTGAGCACAAGGAGGAAGAGCGTGTACTCGAGTCCTCGCAACTCGCGGACCGCTCCAAGTCACACAGAGCAGACTTGTGTAGGAGATAGCGCTCGGTTACGTCCTCACGCGTCTACTCTGCTAACTTCTCGCTCTCTATCGTTGCACTTGGCGAAGCAACTGGCGGCGGATCTACGTGCGCCTCTAGTGTCGCCGACTGTGTCGACCCAGCTCTCGGTGTGTACTGCCAGAGCATCAAACAGAGACAGAGAGAGTAAGTCACGAGCAGATCGAAGAAGGTGCGTTGCTCGCCGCATGAACGCACCACACTATTGCTCTCGCGCCGCGCCATCTCCTCTTCGTCTTCTTCATTGAGTGGCGTGATCGACGGCGGCGACTGCTGCAGTCCGTCAAGGAGGTCGTCGCTGCTCTCGATGCCAAAGTTGATTTGGGACTCAAAGTCGTCCAAGTCGAGGTCGTCGTCGTCCGACGATCCGTCTGACGGCATGTGAATGCGCTTGCTCAAGCGATCCGTAGTGCGCTTGATCTGGTTCACCATCGCCGTGATCTCCTTGAGCGCCGTCGGGATAAGGTCAAGCGTGAGCTCTGCCTTGTTGAGCTTCCTCGACACGGCGTCGATCTGCGAAAGACGGAACTTGCTGCTACTGCCGCCAATCGACATGGACGAGTCCTGTTGCTGCAGCATCGGCGGCACGAATGCTCCGGCTGCACCAGGTGTCACTTGGGAGAGCGACATCGACGGCGATCCGCTTGTGACCATTGGCGGCAAGTGGACCGACGCTGCTACTCCTGCTGCGTGGCTCGCACCAGCTCCACGATTGCTCTGGTGACTACTGCTACTGTTCGGCACTTGTGTGTGGTGATTGCGCACGTTCACGGACGCGTCGAGGTACGATGGCGGTACGAGCGGTACTCTCCGCGTATGCTCGTCTTCGCTCATGGTCGCAGAGGTGTCGGGACGGATCTTGCGCGCAGGTGGCCGTCCATTGCTCATGAACTGCGAGAGACGCCGACCAGAGCCACTTACGTTCGCGCGCGCAGCAGCGCGGTCAGCGATCTCTTTGAGCTTGTCGCCGAGCTTCTTCGCACGGTAGATCGTCTTGAGCGAGACAGACATGCGCCGCTGCTTCAGCGACTTCTCAACAACCAAGTTGAGCTGGTTCTGCACTTTCATCTTCTCCACGGGCGACTGGATGTTCATGTTGTCGAGCTGCCGCTTGATGACAGTGCGCTTCATGCGCTCGCCGAACTCGGGGTACTCGGCCACGATCTCGTTGAACGCCGACTTGTTGAGCACGTTGAGGTCACAGATGCTCACGGCTTTGACTGTGTTCGTGCGCCGCACGTCGATCACGAGCGCCGTCTCGCCAAAGAAGTTGCCGTCGCGCAAGTAGATGCGCTTCTCGGGGTTCCCAGGCTCGGGGATCAGGATCTCCACGAGTCCCTTGCGCACGATGAACATCTCTTTCCCAATGTCGTCGCAGTAGATGATCGTGTCGCCTGGGAGGTACACTGCAGTCTCGAGCGCGAGGCAGACCTTTCCAAGGAAGCGCTGGTCCGAGCCCGCGAAGAACGGCACTGTCTTCACGAGGTCTTTGTACAAGTGCAGTGCGATCGTTGTGCGGAGGGTCTTGGAGATCCCCGGCTGGTTCAGTAGCATCATGTCCGAGTACGCGCGTTGCTAGAGCAAGATGGTCGGATGCGCACATGTGAGTCTCAAGCGATCGCTCTATGAGGTCGAGTGTGAGGTACGTACGTTGATCCAGAGGTAGTCGTAGTTGCGCCGGACTCGGTGCTACGATACGAAGCAAACGAGTGTAAGTGTTAATACACGGCAATACCACGCAGCGCGACTGCCACCACAAAGACGAACGAACGTACTTGCAGCTCTTCTGGGAGCTCGTAGTGCCGCATCTCGGCCGAGATGATGTCCATGCGATTGCGGAACTGCGCGCTCTGCTGGTCCCAGCTCATGAGGAGCGAGAGGATGTTCCCAAACAGGAAGGACGAGAAGATCATGCCAAAGAGGAAGACTGCGATGCTGATGATGTACACTTCGATGCTCGAGCTCTCGCGCGGGTTGAGCAAGTGCGAGATCGGCGCGTACGTCGTGCTCTCAGCAATACCCGTGAACATGAGCACGATGTTGTGGATCGACTGGATGTACATGCGCGGGAGCTACAGATACACACAGCAGTTGGTCAAGCATGAGCACTGCGGTACCAGTAGCAGCAACCGTCGCTGGTGGAGCGGAAGGCACAGTCCGCCTACCTCTTTTGCTTCACAGACTGGCTCACCGTCGTCGTCGTAGCACTCGCTAAAGAGGTTTGCCCAGAGACAGGCAAAGAGGTGAAGCCCCATGACGAGCGAGACGAAGCTGAGTGCGAGGTTGTAGTACTTGGCGTACTCGCGCAAGTACTTGAGCAAGCGGCCGACGCGCAGGAGCTTTGGGAGCTTCTGGAGCTTGACGATCTTGATCGACTTGCGCGCTGAGTTTTGCACAAAGAGCGCAAGTGGGAAGTTCGAGATCAAGTCAACGATGAACCACGTGCGGAGGTAGTGGTGCAGAATCGCTTTGTGGTCCATCACGACTTCGCCGTTTGCAAAGAAGCCTGTGCGGACAGTCACTGCCATGTCTAGGCACGACGAACGATGGCACCGTAGCAGCCGTAGTGTCATAGATAGAGGTGGGTGTGAGCTCTTGCACACGAGCTGGAGCAAGGAGGCTCCTTGCGACCACGCTCGCTTCTATCGCCACCACGTACCGGCAATGAAGTAGATGTCGATGAATGTGTTGAACGAACCGAGACTGCTCCAGTCGACGTACGCAAAGCCAACCATCATCGGGATCTGAGCAACGCAGGCGCATGCAGAGTGCGTGAGCCAACTACCATGCGCTTGCTCTCCAACGCCAGTCCAAGGTAGGCGTACCATCGTGATCACGTAGAGCACGAGCACGGCCGTGACGATGTCCCACGTGCGCCGCAGCTTTGAGTTTGGGTGGATCATGAAGCGACTCGTGCCCACTTTGGGTGCGTGGTAGATGTCAATGACGTTGCGATCGTGCGGATTGAGCGCGCCGATGAGCGTCGCGACTTGCGTGAGCAGCTGCCAGGTGCGGTGCGCGCTTGTGCGTCCGGTTGCATCCTGTCCAGGTGGTGGCGGCAGCGGCACGACCGGGTCAAACGCCTCGCGCTTTGGCCGCGCGTGCTCGATCTTGCTGAGACTCGGTGCTGCAGACATCAGTCCAGGTAAACCTCCACTCGACGGCTGTGCACCAGCAGCTATGCTTGGCAGCTGATACCCATTCTTGTCGTCTGTGTCTGCGCGCTGCGCGTAGTAGGGCGCCGAGTGCGGTGTCGTCGTCGTCGTCGTGTCTCGTTCCGGATGTACGCGGTTCATCATAGCTGCTTCGCTTGACTTGCTGCTCATCATGGTGACTACAGCGCAGTGCGCTCGCGTAGGTCGTCAAAGCGAGCAGAAGAAAGCGCGCGCGTGTGTGTGGGTTCGAACGTGGTGTGTCTAGGAGCCTCTCACGCACCGACGTGCATGTCCGCAGACACAGACACTAACTGTAGCAACACAGGGTCGCACAGCGCTGCTGATCGGAGATAGTGAACGATCGGTGCCGCCGTGTGTTGTGTTGCAGCGAGTCGTTTCGCAGTGTGCATGGAGGCGAGCAGTTTCCGAGTAGTGAGTTGCAACTATTCCGAGCGTACCGACAAGCCAACATGAGTGTGATGCTGGTGTGATGCCGGTGCGGCTTGGATTAATGAGAGCAGCAGGGTAAACACGTAGCGCTCTCGCTCAACGCAAACTACTTGCTCATGCTCATGCTCAGGTGCGGCATCTGCTGCCCTGGCACTGCAAGCACCGACAACCAGTTGAGGATGCAAAGACTCCAGTTCCATCCTGCATTGACACACATACCACGATCTTGTTTGACCGAGTCGAGACGGCATGCTCAGGTGTCAGCTGAGAGCTGTCCATTGCGACATCATTGCGGCGAACGTCAGGACGGACAGGATGACACGGCGTGTTTGTAAAGGTACTCAGCGGTAAGACAGCTAGCGACAGCTAGCTCTGCTTGATCGCTCGCTCAGAGGCTCGATCCGAACGAGAGCAGGTGGCAACATGCACGTGAGGGAGGAGAGAGCGAGAACAATGTTCTCTCTTGTGATCGTGTGAGGAGCACATGCGACCAGCAAAGGTACACACGTTTGTAAGATGCGGCGGATCGATCGAGTTGCTCCTGACGCCATCGGCACAGCAACAAGGAGAAACGCAATCTCGATGCGGTCACATGAGTGCTGACGTCGTGGATCTGACGCAAGAGAGGGAGTGCAGCGCTGGACTTGCGTCCCGCGGGCGCCATGCGTGCGGCTCGTCACGCACGGCCGCCTTTATCCCTTGACTCGAATCGGACTCCATGCACGATCGCGAGACAGCTGTCTCGCAGCAGCAAGTCCAGCATAGCACCTTGCTGCTCTCCATGCTGCTTGGTCGTCTTCTCCTGCAGCTGATTGTTGCCAACCTCTGTTGTGTGAGCGAGCAAGTGGCGAACGAGGCAACGAACGAGCGTTCAGTGCGATACGCTGCTACGCTGCTCCATCGATACAAGCGGGCGGTGGCTCTCTCAGGTTTCAGTTGATCTTCTCTCAGTCCCACGTACACTCACTCACTCACTCGGTCACACCGGCTGTTATCCGATTCGATCCGAGACGCTCAAAGTCCATTGCCGTGGCGGACATGGGCTTACAGGAACCCGACGACACTATGAGGTCGCAAGGACTTATGTGCAAGTGTGCGAGATTCCGACACGCATGTACCTCTGCTGGACGCAAAGCGGCCGGCCGCACCTGCGGTCGCAGGTGCTGGTCTTCCGCCACTTGCGACGTTTGCCAGTGGTCGCATTGCGGTCAACAGTGTGTGCTCACCACAGGAAGGAGTGTGTGAGACCAAAGCGAGATCGACACGAGGTCATCGAGGCATATCGAGTGGTGATCGATCGACAGAGAGTGCCAGCAAGGAATCAACCGAGGCGATGGTGCCGACGCCAGTTCAGCCGTGTGCACAATGGCGATGTGTGATTGCGTGTATCGATCACCACGTTGGCGAGCGCTAGCGCAGGATGACCGGATGCGCACTCATCGCGCCCGCTCGCCAAGGTGGCGGTGCTGAGGACCTCGTTGTCGTGCCCGCAATGGCGAGCCTGCCACTGGCGCTCTCGTGACAGATGCTGCCCATGTACAGAGAGAGAGATTGAGAGAGCACCACTTGCCGCTGCTACTGTGATCACCACCAGAACGCAATGCTCCACACAACACCGAGTCGCGACGATCTGCTTGACCGCACGCACTGGTGGCTTCGCTTGTCGTCAACACAGTTCAAGTCGCTCTCGCTCTCGCTCTCACTGAAAACGGCTTCGACGAAAAGCTGTTCAGGACGTGACTCAACACTCGCTTGCATCGTCATAGTGATAGTGTGGCAGACAGGGCCGCAAAGACGGTCCATGGTATACGTATAATCTAGCAAATTCTAGATATTAGGCCTTAAAACAAGAGTATTTCCGGATACAGCGACAGCTCTCAGTCAGTTACAAAAACCGTGCTGGAACAGAAAACAGAAGTTGATAACGCTAGAGGTGTCTATATTTATAGGTACACGAATATATGCTGGATTTATTGTAAATTTAGCATCAAATATTGATTGTCGCGGCAACAGCGCTCGCTCTCTTGGTATGCTCGAGAATGCATGCACGAGTCATGCTGAAGTACGTAGGTGCGCTCGCTTGCTAGGCAGCAGCACCAGCAGCAAATGTGCCAACGCCAAGCGCTCATGATGCACCTCGGATCTCAACTTGCGTTTGACTTGGAATTTGTATGCGATTGTCGCGTGAAGCTACGTTTAACTCGAGAAGTCAGAAGGTACAACGTAGCAAACAGACGAGGCAGTTGAAGCAAAGATATGGAGGTCCAGTGTTCCCTTTCCCTGTCTATCGCTGCTGAGCGTTTCGGGGCTTCGACACTTGCGCAATGTATGTTGCCGCGCATTTCTATGGACCAGACAGGTCGCCAGTCGAGCTTCCATTTCTTTGTTGTGTGTGTCTTGCCGAGCCTGACAGCAGACCGGATCTCGTTCTCTTGTCCAGCGTTGCCCCTTTGGTTGCTGCTCTTGGTTGTGTGCCTCGTCAAAGCAAGGTGGTGAGCAAGGCAAGAGTGCGCTTGAAGACAGCAAGCTCACCGCAGCGCTTGCTCTTGCCTTTGCTCTCTCATTCCCAAACGCGCGCTTACCACGTCACAAGCGCTCACGCTCGGCACCAAACCAAGCCAAAACCAAAACCAGCCAACCAACCAACGAGCGTGCCGACACGTTCGACAAGCGAAACGCCCTCGCCCCTGTCTCTCTCGCTCACTCGCTTTGTGCGAGTTGTTTGGATTCCTTCGACGGAACGCGCGCGCGCCGCTTCGTTTCTTTTGGCTCACGGTCGGTCGTCGAGGTCTCCACGCGATCGACAGTCCGTCCGGCGGCCACCACTCGCCTTCTCGCGCTCGTTCCGCACCATTCCAGCTCTTCCCGCCTCCCGCACACAGCACACACCACACATCATACCCGTCTACGACCTCGTCACAACTCGGCACTCGACACACAGGACACACAGCACCTGCCACACAGCATTTAATTGACGCCATGGGCACGTCCGAGAACCGCCGCGAGAACGGTCAGTACCACAGCAACAACAACAACCAGCAGCTCCATGCTGTGGCTCCACCGCACATGCACGCGCTCGACGCGCGCGGACAGGTGTTCCCGAGCGACTGGCACGCACGCACGCACCACCTCACACAACAGCAGCACATTGCCGACTGTGCAATCGACCTCAGCAGCAAGCCAGCAGCAACAACCGCGCACGATGCGCAAAGCATGGACGTCGACCAGCAGCACTTTGACCGACCGGAAGCTGGTGGCGACGACCACAGTGCGCCTGGATCTCCGAGCAGCGCGATGTACGAGCGCAGTAGCACGTCATTCAGCAGCGCGAGCCACACGCAGCAGCAGCCGTCGCGTCCACTCGCTCCACTGCACAGTCACTTTGCGACGCCTGTCATGCGCTTCAAAGCCGCGCACGGCTACGTGCGCAAACACGACGAGCAGCAGCAGCAGTTGACGCAGCCTCCGCCATCAGACCCGACGTGCCAGTCGCCAGTGAACGCGAGCGTCCGTCTCCCGAGCCTCACGTACCCTGGCACACCGCCGCTCTCGCCGCACCGATGGACCGCATCTGCGACGAACTCACCGCGCAGTAGCTTTGGTGAGGCGTTCCCGTCGCCCCGTCACGGCTTCCCGCTCACTGCGAGCGAGTCGATGCGCCAAGTCTTCCCGAGCAATAACCGCGCCGGCTTCTCATCGCCTTCGTCGTCGTCGTCAGCAGCAGCGCAGACGCCGTTCACACTTGCACCACTGCGCCGGAGCTGCGACTCGCCAGCGAACGGACCAGCGCCAGCGACGACACTGCCGTCGCTTGCATCGCTTGCGTCGTCTCTCCCAGACAACAACAGCAGCAACAAGCGCGCAGCGGCGTCGCCACTGCTCGACCACGTCGGTGGTCCATTCCAGTACGAGCGCTCGCAGTCGTGTCCATCGGACGAGTTCCGCGCGTTCCAGTATCACCCGCCAGAGCCAGCTGCCGTGCCGCTGTACGTGCTCAAGTCGAGCGTCCCAAAGAACAACCTCGTGCGGAGCTACTCGGTCGACGGTGAGACTGCTGCAGCGCTGCGGCCACGCAGTTTGCTTGCACCCCCTGGAGGCGCTGAAGCCTACGCGTCCTTTAGCCACGCGTCGATGCCGGAGCAGCCACAGTCGCAGTACCCACAGCAGCCTGAATCAGAGGCGATCCAGCGATGGCTCGAGCCCGAGCGCCAGTCACTCAAGCTCAACTCGCTCGCCGAGTCTGCACATGCGCTGCAGCTGCTCGAACGGAGTCGGTCGCCGTCGCTCTCGAGCGGTCCGAGCTCGCCTATGAGCGTGCCGCGCAGTGGCGGCATGAGCGAAGAGGACGAGGCTGGCTTTCCAGCTGACAGTAAGCGGGAGAAGAAGCTCTGCTCGTTCCCGCAATGCACGAGCAACGCTGTGACGCGAGGCAAATGCATCAGTCACGGCGGCGGTCGACGGTGTCAGCGCAAAGGCTGCACACGTGGCGCACAGAGCAAAGGGCTGTGCGTTGCGCACGGCGGCGGACGCATTTGCCACGAGCGCGGGTGCTCGAACATCCAGCGCAGCATGGGGCTGTGCATTCGCCACGGCGGCGGCAAGCGCTGCAGCATGCCGGGCTGTCAAAAAGGCGTCGTGCGGCAGGACCTGTGCACCGCGCACGGCGGGAAGCGCAAGTGCCGCGTCGATGACTGCACGAAGCACGTGAAGAAGCGCGGGCTCTGTCGCTCGCATGCGAACTCGATGTATGCACCAAGCAGCTAGGTTTATGTATGGATGACTGGAGTCGCTACTGCGAGTTCTGTAATGAACTGTAACCTTTTGCTTCCCATGAACACCAACAACGTCTTACTTGCGAACATCGCGTCAAGCACGGTTTGCCATGCACGTGTACATCCTCATGTCGAGCTTGAGCAGCTCGTCGAGTTCACACCGACTTGGCTTGAAACAAGCACGCACAGCAACAGCGATGGTGAAAAAATCGAACGTCGCACGTGCGTCGATGTACCCATTTTGCGAGGGCGAGTTCGAATTGACTGCCGCTAACGCATGGGAAGATGCGCAAGACACGTCAGGGCGCAACACGTTGAAGCGGGCAAAGCTACAATATCAGGTACTTTATCCTACTCGCGACCACGCTGCAGAGCGCTGATGTTGCTGTCCACGCTGCGAAGCATTGAGTGACGTGCTTGCTGTGGTGCTGCGACTGAGCCTGCGACCTGACACTGCTGTGGACTTGCTTGTGCTGTCAGATCTGCTGCTGTCTTCGTGAAGATGCTCCTTGCTATTGCAGCAACTGATCGATCTGCTTCGCGCAACATTGGACAGAGAACGTCGCTGATCCGCACGAAGCTAGCAATTGCAGTCTCGCCGTCATAGATGTGCTTCGTATATCTATGACGAGAGAGATGAAGCAGGTAGACCAATCGATGCTCAGATCTTCTGTGGCAGCGAAGACAGAGAGCTACCTTGAGTCTGTTGGTGTCTGCCAGTCCAGCTGCAAGGTTGCTCGCCGTAAGTCCACAGCAAACGAACTCAGACAGGAGCAAGGTTGCACTATCAGCTATGCCACCAGCATGTCCACACCTCTGTTGATAGCAGGCTCACAGTCTTGAGATCGCGAATAGGACAAAGTTCCTGAAGTCTCGTGTCAGAGTCCTTTTATGCTCACGTTGAAGCCGAGTTGTTGACAAGCAGCGCTTTTGATAGACGACGACCATGAAGCCGGACTAAGTGAGCGGGAACCAGCAACATCTCAGGAGTGTTCGCGCGTCTCCTTCTCCATGAGAGCAAGTGTGTACAAAGGCAATCGGACGCGTTCAATCGTACTCCTGCTGCTGCTAATGATGATGGTGATGATGATGCTACAAGGAAAGAGGAGTTGGGCAGTCGAGTGTGCGCCCCTGCGCGCGACCTGCCGACGGCTCGCGACTGCTGCAAGATGGCCGGAAGCTAGTGCATCTGCTGCGCATCGATCTGGTGGATCGAGAGGCACTCGCGGAACACGAGGCGCTGGAGCTCTTCTTTCGGCATCTCAACGCCCAAGTCCAGTGACTCGCGCTCAAAGTCAAAGTTGAACGGCTCTGCGCACATCGGTTCGTCCGCCTAGCGACGCACAAGCGAGCAGATGGTCAATCAGCCAGTCACACCCACAGACAGACAAGCAGTCGTTATATAAGGACGCACTGGGTTGTGGAGCTGCGCCAAGTACGGATGCGCGAGCGCTTGGACGACGGTAATGCGCTCCTCGGGATTGAACTTGAGCATCTTCGTGAGCAAGTCGATTGCGAGCGGATTCGCGTCCGGGAAGAACTCAGTCAGTGGACGCTGCCATTTGCGGATCATCCGCGACCACCACCGCACATGCACAGTGTTAGTCGTTGGCTCTTAGACGTGCAGTCGTACCGAGTCGAGTTCAGTCAGCCCGCCACCAAGCAAGACAGCCAGAACCACGGACCTTGGGGTAGTATCCGTGCTGCAAGATCGCTTTCTTCGCCGCTTCGTGCGGCACGAAGCTCATCTCTTCCTCTGTTGGTGACCCGAGCACACGAATGATCATGTGGAGCTGGTCCGACGGATCGCGTCCTGTGAAGAACGGTCGCCGACGCAGCATCTCGGCAAAGATGCAACCAATCGCCCACATGTCGACCGCGTCGTTGTAGTTCTGGCAGTCGGCCAAGAGCTCTGGCGCGCGATACCAGCGCGTGACGACGTACTCGGTCAAGTCTTCATTGTGCGCCATCTCGACGCCGCGCGCGAGGCCAAAGTCGCAGATCGAGAGGTCGCAGTTCGAGTTCACGAGCAAGTTTGAGGGCTTGAGGTCGCGGTGGAGAACGTTGCCCGAGTGAATGAACTTCATGCCGCGGAGGATCTGGTACAGAAAGTACTGAAAGTGCGCGTCCGAGAGCGGCTGGGACGAGCTAATGATGCGCTCGAGGTCGCTCTCCATGAGGTCCGTCACGATGTAAATGTCTTGAAAGTCCATCACGTTCGGCGGGATCAAGATCACGTCGAGGATCTACATCGCGATTGCAGCCATGTACGTGTGGGTTTGGATACTGTCGATAGGCATATGCATATGATAGAGACGTACGTTGATGATGTTCTCGTGCACGCCGAGGTGCCGCAAGAGCTTCATCTCGCGCAAGATGCGCTTGGCGTCCGTGAGGTCGTCAAAGACGTCCGTGATCTTCTTGATCGCGACTTTGCGACCGCGGAGCTGCAGTGTGAAGCGCAAGAGACACAAGCGAGCGCAGTGAGGTGAGCGATTTGTCAGGAGCTGTAGAGAGCGAGGCGCTTACTGCTCGTCAGACGCACGCACCGTGTCTTCCGCTGAGCATACGATGCCGTACGAGCCGCCACCAACAGGGCGGAGGTTCACGTAGTGCGATCGCACTTCAAAGACATCGCGCGAGATCGTGACGCAGTGGTAGTCGGGTCCGTACCGCGAGTGCTCGATCGACATGGCTGTTGTTGTTCACGTCGCTCCCAGTTACTCAGCTGCAGTGCAAGATCAAGAGCAAGTAGCGGTTGTATGTGTTGCACGCGATACGATAGCTAGTCAACGCGCGTTTGCTGGCAGGCACACACACTGCGCTTGTGGTGATCAATGCACAGACACTGCTGACGAGCTTCCGAGTGCATCACAACGACAGCATCACGACAGCGCGAATAATGCGCGTTAGCTGGAGCACAAGACACTGCAGGTCGAGCGCGCAGATGCATACGCACGTGCAAGCAGCAGCACGCACCGTAGCGATGCGAGCGCGTCGAGCGTCGAGGAGCAAGCGCGTGCGTGAGTGCGGGCAGTCGTCGCCGAGTGCGACGCCTGGCATTGGAAGATACCAGCTAGTTTCGATATTTTCACAAATTGAAAATGTTTCTAAGCATACAAATATCAAGCTTGAATGTATTTTCATAAAATAGAAACGCGATACAAGACACACTTGAACAAAGTATGCACTTTAGAAACATTGCTTGCACTCCTGTTTCGCTGTCCAAGTCCAAGTCGCTGTTGCCGTCATGCGTCTCGCCACGTTCGCATCCAATGCACACTGCTCATGCTCACGACCTCTGTCCTGCTACGACTGCCTCATTGCCATCACTCGATAGCTACTCACCACTGCCGCGTGTTTGGGTTTTGCTGCATCGGATTCCGTGGCGGCTGCTGCTGCTGCGGGTTGGTCCCGCCGCCCATGCCGCCCCACTGCAAGCCTTGGAAGCTGTTCTGTTGTTGCTGCTGCTGTTGCTGGTGCGGCATATTCATGTGCATCTGACTGATGCCCATGCCCACGCCAGGTCGAGGTGCACCGCCGCCCATCGGGTTGAATGCACCAGGGTTCCCACCAAAGCCGCCAGTTTGGCTCCCGCCGACTGGTGGACCGCGTGGCGCATTCATTGGCGCTGACATCGGTCGCATTGGGGATGACGCAGCGCTGCTGCCCATGAACAGGTTGAATGGGTCTTGCTGCGTAACAGGAGCCTTCCCATGTACATAAAGGGCGAGAGACACACGCAGAGCATCCGTCAGTCGCAACGTCGCAATGGATCCAGAGACACTCATACTGACCTGTGGTGGCGGCGTTGGCGGAGCAGAGACGCTCGGACCTGGCGTCGCAGGCGATGGCACTGGGTCCGAGAGCTGCGTACAATAGAAAGAGCCCGCACATCCAAGCTGTTAGCCACCACACAGAGACGCAGGGGGTGCTTGCCTGATGGAGAGAACGATGACGTACGAGTCCGACAAGGTCGTCGTTGAACGCTTTTGGAGCCGGCGCGACGTCTTCGCGCTTCCCAGGCGCTGGCTCAGGCGACGTCTGAATGAGGTCTGGCGCCTTTGCCGGCGGTGTCTTTGCGTCCACGCGCTCCGGTGGTCGCGTCGTGCTCTCGCGCTGCACGCGCGCGACTTTGCTGATCACGAGACCGTTGAAGTCTGGCACTGCGTCGGCGTCGTTCACGATGTCGAGCCACACTGAGCACATTTACGCACAGTAGCCAAGCGTTAGACAGACAGCTCAGTGATACGCAGTCAGTAATAGACGGCACTGCGACGCACCGTAGGTGCCTTCAAACGCCGTCTTGAAGCGAAAGTGGAACTGCCCTGGCAGTGGGAAGACCTGCCGTCACCACGCACGCGTGTGTTAGTGGTCATGCGCTTTATAGATCGACCAGATAAGTCGATTAGACAGACGCAAGAGTCAGTGGCTCGTACCTTCTTGATGTGCTGGAGCTTGAGCTGCTCGACGCGCGGGAGTGGCACGACGTTCAAGTGGTCCGACGAGTCGCCGTCCTCTGGGATGAAGTAGTTGAGCATGCCCTCCATCGTGCGCGTTCGGAGGTGTGGCGTTCTGTGTGGATGTTTGTGTGCGAAGAGAGACGAGTGGCGCGCGGCGAGCAAGCGATGTACACCCAGGCGTCGCTTCACGCATCGAGCAGCAAGGTCAAGAAGATGGAGCGTCAGTTCCTCGCTCACGGGTTTGCTCGCTCGCATTCCAGCGTCACGCACACATAAGCACAAGAGCACACACATGTATATGTGCAAGCTCCATCACCACACACGTATGACAGAGACGTACGCGAGCAGACAGCGCCACAGAGCAGGACGACGACGAGGGGGCGAGGCGCTTTGGCTCGAGCTTCACTTGTGCTTTGGTTGTTGGAGCGTTTTGGGAGATTTTCCTGTCCTCATTACTGGTTTTCTTCACTATCCACATTTTGCGCTTGTACAATTTGCTGCATTTCTCGCTCATCAAGCGCCATGGACGAGACCTCAAGCACCAAGACTGCGCGCGTCGTGACGGATCGACCGCCGCACGATGCACTCGATCATGCTCATGACCAAGACGACGAGGCGCACGAAGAGACGCCTGCAGTCGTCCACAAGCTGAGCGAGTGTGTCGAGATCGAGCGCGACGCCGAGGTGCGTGTGGCAATCCATCTCTTGCGTCACGGCACTTGCTCAAGCTGCGTATCAACGACTCCAGCGAGCCGTTCTCTTTCTCAATGCGCGCTGCTAGATGTGCAAGCGTGCTCGTATGTGGAGCTATAGATACTGAAGCTATGCTCTTTTGTTCGTGCTAGGACGTGTACTACGTCGGTACGTCAGGACTGAAAGCGACCGAGATCGATGGACTCGACGACATGCCAAACCTCCAAGTACGTCACTCTCTCATCTGTCCCACTCGCCAGTATTAATGCACAGTACTGACTGCTATAGCGAACTAACTGACGGACCCATACTCTGTGTATCGCACGTGCCGACAGAGTCTGCACCTCCGATCGAACCTGCTGACGGCGATGACTGGCATCGCAACGCTCACGCAGCTCCAGCACCTCGAACTGTACGACAACCAGATCGAAAAGATCTCGTGCCTCGACGCGCTCGTGAACCTGCGCGTGCTCGATCTGTCGTTCAATGCGATTCGCTCGCTGCCAGACCTGAGCCACCTCACGCAGCTCGAAGAGCTCTACGTCGCCAACAACAAGCTCAAGCGCATCGCTGGCATCGCGAACCTCCAGACGCTCAAGAAGCTCGACCTCGGCGCGAATCGCTTGCGCACGATCGCTGGCTTGGACGGACTCGTCGCACTTGAGCAGCTCTGGCTCGGGAAGAACAAGATCGAGAAGATCGAAGGGCTCGACGCACTCACGAAACTTCGGATCATCAGCGTTCAGGTACAGTGTCTGGCTGTCTGTAGGGCTCGGTCGGACTCTTGCTCTCGTTCATACGCAGTGTCGTTGCTGCATCTTCTAGAGCAATCGCTTGGTCAAGATCGAAGGACTCGAGGCGAACACGGCGCTCGAAGAGCTCTATCTCAGCCACAATGGCATCGAAGTGCTCGAAGGCGTCGCGCACTTGGTACGTCCTAGAGTAGACTCTCTCTCTGTCCTAGCTCACGCCTTAGCTACAACCTCAATGCTAACAGACGTCTCTGCTCCTATGGCCGCCGCTAGACGCACTTGACGACGCTCGACGTTGGCGCGAACCGCATTGCGTCGATCCCCGCAGAGCTCGAGACTCTCACGGCGCTCGAAGACCTCTGGCTCAACGACAACCGCATCGAGCGCTTTGACGACGCCGAGCGGCTGTTGCCACTGCGCGCGAGTCTCCGGACACTCTACTTGGAGCGCAATCCGCTCGCAAAGGACTTTGAGTACCGCATGAAGCTCGAAGCGCTCTTGCCCGAGCTCGATCAGATCGACGCCGTGCCGACCACGCGAGCTCGACGTGGCCGCTAAGACTACGGAGTTTTGTAGCCAGCGACTCAGTCGACTCGCTGCTGCTGTTCGTTGGAGCCAATCAATCGGACATACGCATCTCCACTTGGACAGATGCGCTAGGACGCAGTGTCTGTTGCCTGACTCACGTGTCGTCGTTGCGCTCTGTCACCATTGTGCCGTCATGCGGCGCGCCGTTGTCGACGTAGACCTTGGCAGGCGGTGGCCGGAGACTGCAGCTGATCACTATGCAGACGACGCAGAGCTGCTGCAGCACTACGAGCCACGAGCCACAGTGGAGACAGCGCTGGCCACGCACGCGGTTGTTGTAGATCGGGACGCTCAACGCTGCGGCCACGCCGACTGCAGTGAGGACAGTCGGGATGACCCACGCAGTCGGTCGCGTCTGCGGCGTTGGCACTGACAGCACGCGGATCACTTCACTGAACGTCGGAGGCGGCAGTGCGCTCTCACTGATCGTCACAGAGCAGTTCACGACGCTGCGCCAGTACGCTGCGCCGTAATTCGCAGTGCGCTCGATAATCACGAGCGTGAGCGCGTAACCACTGAGGTACGTCGACTGCGTCCGCGCCGGCATGGGGCACTCGATGATCGTCTCGTCCGTGAGCGTATAGCGCCTTGCAAAGCGGAAGACACGGTGGTCTTGACTCACACTCAGGCGCTGGAGATCGTTGAGCGGACACGAGAGGTTCCACGTCTCGTCAGCGCCACGGAGTGGCACGGGCTTGGTGCAGCACTGGAGACAGAACTGCTGCGTGCGCTTCACAGGACCCGTGAACTGCGTCGCAAACGCATAGTCTTTGCGCGTCGCAGAGCTGTCACTTGCGTTCAGGTCCTGGCAGCCGTTGAGCGTAAAGCCGGCGTAGCACTGGTCGAGGAGCCATGTGATCGACGAGCGCTTGTCGAGCGACTGGATCGCGCCGTAGATGCCGTACGTTTGCTAGCACAGATGCGAGTGTTTGTGTGTGAGAGAGAAAGAGAGCATGAGTCTGAATGCGTCGACTGTGAGGTTGGCGTGACGAAGGAGTCGAGCACAGCAGAGCAGACTCGCGAACCTGGTTGTTTGTAGGTCCAGCGTAAAGTGGCAGCGGTACAGACACGAAGACGAGCAGTCCGAGCAGCAGACGTAGCCGTGATGGTGTCTGGCGTGTACGCATGCTCCACTCTCGTTCGCTCACTGTAGCTAGCGAAGGTGATGCAGAGGTCGTCAACCGTTTCAATGACAAGATGGTGGTGAACCAGTCAGAGCAAGTTGATATCTGAATGGCGTCCTACTTGTCGTGCTGCTAGACGACATGGTGACTACTGCTGCTACTGATTGCTTCTCCTGTCTGACGCGTCACGAGTGCGCGGTAGTGACCACTTAAGATCTTCATGAGCGCATCGTGCGAACCCTGCTCGACGATCCGTCCATCGTGCGCAACCGCAATGATGTCGGCGTTCCGGATCGTCGAGAGACGATGGGCAACTACGACGGTCGTGCGCTTCTTGAGCGCAAGGAGGCGATCGAGTGACGCTTGGACGGCACGCTCGCTCTCGTTGTCGAGCGCGCCCGTGGCTTCATCAAGCAACAGGACTTCAGGGTCGCGCAAGATCGCACGGGCGATCGCAATGCGCTGCTTCTGCCCACCCGAGAGCTGTGCGCCGCGGTCACCAACTGGCGTGCCGTACTGCAGCGGAAAGCTCGCGATGAACTCGTGTGCGTTCGCCATTGCAGCAGCTTCATGGACCTCGTCGTGCGTTGCGCTGTGCTTGCCGCCGCGAATGTTGTCAGCGATCGTGCCCATGAAGAGCACAGGCTCTTGCGACACGAGTGAGATGTGATCGCGGAGCCATGGGAGGTGCAGATCACGCAAATCGTGGCCATCGAGCAGCACACGGCCGTCGAGTGGATCGTAGAACCGCTCCAAGAGCGCGATCGCAGTGCTCTTGCCACATCCGCTCGCACCGACAAGCGCAACCGTCTTGCCACTTGGGATCCGGAGACTGTAGCCATTGTAGATGAGCGTGTCGCGCCGGTTCGGGTACGCAAACGTGACGTTTTCGAGCTCGAGGTCGCCGCGCACACTTGCGAGGATCTTCCCAAGCGGCTTGGGTGCGACTGCGACAGCAGTTCGCTCAGTCCGCGACGAGTGCGAGCTCGCATGGCCACTACTGTTGCTGCTGCTGCTACTTACGCTGGAGTTGATCAATGGGACGCGATCGAGCGTCTCAAACACGCGGCGCGCCGCGTCCTGGACGCGCTTTGTATCCGCAAAGCTCTGCGTCGCAACGCCGAGACTCATGGCGCTGAACATGATGCAGATGATGACTGTGAACATGGCTTCGAACGAGATAGTGGCGCTCGACACGAGCTTGCCGCCGTACCAGAACAGGAGTCCACACGCTGCAAACACAACGCCTTGTGCAAACCCAAAGCCTGCGCCGCTCGTGACACCTGCGCGCACAGCGTTCGCAGACGATACAGCCAAGAGCTGCTTGTACTTTGCGAGCACGCGCAGCTCCATGTGGAACGACGCGATCGTGCGGATGCCACTAATCGCTTCTGACAACAGCGCACCGGCGGTTGCATCGCTTGCGCTCTCCTGGAGCTTGCCGCTGCCGCCAGTGATGAGCTGCATCTGGAGCTGCATCGCAATGCCAATGACTGGGAAGATCGCGAGGAGCACGAGCGTCATCTGCCAGCTGTGGTAGAACGCAATGCCAAAGCCGATCGAGAGCGTCATGGCCATCACAAACGTCCGGTTGAGCGCGCCGCTCGTCATGCACTGGAGAATCGCACAGTCCGTCGCAAGTCGCGTCGTGAGTGCACCGGACGAGTTCGCATCGAAGTCGAACCAGCCAACGTCTTGCTTGAGCATTGCGCGAAACACGCGCGAGCGCACGCGGGTCGTCAGGCGCTCGGATACGACGGCGAACGCGTAGCTCTGGACAATGATCGACGCTGCGTACGCGATTGCGAGCAAGAAGAACGCAAGCGACCAGCTTCGGCCCTTGGCTTGCATTGCGTCGGCACTGAGTGTCGTGTCGTAGAATAGCACGACGACTTTGGTCATGAGGACGCCCCAGATCGGGAACGTCGCGCTGTTCACTGCGCCGCCGAGCACACCAGCTGCGATGAACTTGACATCTGGTATACTGAGGCGCCACACGCGTGCAGTCGACACTTTGGCGTTGCTGCAGTGGTCGCTGCTCGCCGACCCGGTTGCTGGCTGAGTCCCGTTGCCATTGTTGTTGTATTGAATGACGTCGGCGTGGCTCTGGCTCTCAGACTCGGCTGCTGCGGCGACGCGATTCGTCTTGAGTCGGAGGTGTCGCTTCGACGAGAACAGACGTGGACTGACTGTCGTCGTCACGAGCGTCGTGACAACCGACGTGTTTCGCCCAGCAGTCGCGTAGTGCGATGACGAGACAAAGCTCGTGTGGCTCTCGCGCGGCTCCGGGTACCCTTCGAGCTCGGAGACTTCCGACTCGTGTGGCTTCATGCGATCAAGGTCGTCGAGCAAGTCGGTCGCGACAATGGCGTCTGTGATTGAGCTCCCGCTAACTGAGTTCGCGTGAAGCAGCGTCCCGCTTCCGATGCGATCTCGATCCATGTGCGGCGATGCTGACGACGGCGCGCGATGGAGCTCTTGACCGTTCGCTCCACTCGCACTCGATGCGGCAGTGCCCTTCTCTTGGATCTCAATCAGCGCGCGGTAGTGGCCACCAGCGATCTGCATGAGCGCGCGGTGCGGACCGTCTTCGACAATGCGACCGCTGCTGATCACGATGATCCGATCAACGTCGCGGATCGTCGAAAGTCGATGCGCAACGATGATCGTCGTGCGCTTCCGCGTTGCCAAGAGCGTGTCGAGCGACACTTGGACAATGCGCTCGCTCTCCGTGTCAAGCGCACTCGTTGCTTCATCGAGCAAGAGGATCGCTGGGTTCTTGATGATCGCGCGCGCGATCGCAATGCGCTGCTTCTGACCGCCTGAGAGCTGCAGACCGCGCTCACCGACTTCAGTCTGAAAGCCATTCGGGAACGCCGCGATGAACCCGAACGCGTTCGCTTGCTTTGCCGCTTGGACGACTTCGTCCTCCGTCGCGCCTGGCTTCCCATGTGCAATGTTCGCAGCAATCGTGTCGGCAAACAGTGTTGGCTCTTGCCCAACGAGTCCGACTTGACTGCGGAGCCACTGCACGTGCAGGCTCTTGAGATCGTGTCCATCGAGGAGCACGCGTCCTGCGTCGGGGTCATAGAAGCGCTCGATCAGAGCAATGATCGTGCTCTTGCCACTGCCGCTTGGACCGACAAACGCGATCTGCTGCCCAGGCGCAATGTGCAACGAGTAGCCGTCGCACACTGCGACTTCTGGTCGCGACGGGTACCGGAACTGCACGTCCTGGAGCTCGATCTCGCCGCGCATATGCTCGAGGCTTGTGCCAGTGTCGATGCTCGGGTTGATCGATGACTGGCGCTCAACGACTTGGAAGACATCGAACGCTGCTGAGCGCGCAGAGAACACTGCTTGGAGACTCGGTCCAGCTTGGCCGAGGCCCATGGCGCCCATGATGATGCACGAGAACACAGTCATGACGCGTCCGCCGTCGTAGCAGCCGCCTCCAGTGCACGGCATGTCGCCGGGCTGGTCAGTAGCAACGAGCACAGTGCCATAGTACATCCCGAACGCGTACGTGCAGAGCATGAAGCCAAACATGACGCCAGTGCCAACGCCAACGGCGAGTCCTTTCTGAATGCCAGCGCGCTCGGCAAACGCGAGACAGTGGTCGTACTTGGCGCTCACGTGCTGGAGCAAGTTGAGCGCGTGCACTGTGCGAATGCTGCTCAATGCTTCCTCTGCGACCGCACCAGCGCGGCCGTATGCGTCAATGCTGCGCTGGATCGCAGTCGTGAGCGACCGCAGCATGAAGAACCCCGCGCCTGCGAGGAACGGCGTGAACGCAATGAGCGCGAGCGCGAGCTTCCAGCCTTTGACGAGTCCAATCACGATGCCACCCACTGCCATGGCCGCAAAGTTGATGCCTTCGCCGAGCTTGCGTCCCATGCCGTCTTGGATCGTGAGCATGCGGTCTGCGACGTTCGTAGCGAGCGCCATCGGGTCGTTCACGTCAAACCAGCCGATCTCTTGACTCAGAATCGCTCGGACGTAGCGCTCACGCACGCGCTGGGTCTGACGCGCGGCTGTGATGCTCCAGCACGCCACTTGTGCTAGTCCAGTGAAGAAGACTGCGACACCGAGCCAGACAAACCGGATCGCCACGGCAGTGATCCCAACCAGCATTGCATCAGGATCAACTGCTGCACCAGAAGCTGGCGTCTGGTTGAACGAGTTCAAGATATCGCCAAAGATCACAATCTGCAGTGGCTGCGACGTCCCAGTCGCGATCGCAGCGAGCGTCCCGAGCGCGATGAGGAGCTTGTCGGTCGCATCTGCGAACTGGAAGAGCTTGGCGATCGGCGCGAGCTGTCCGTGGCTGTGCGTTCTAGCCTCTGCTGATAGCGGCGCAGCACTGCTGCTGCTCGTGGCATTCGTCGCAGCCTTTTGCGCCATCGCAGCGAGCGCACTGTGCGGAGCTAGCGACGTCAACTACGAACCGACCTGACGTTGCGTTGCCGTCGCTTCCTGTTGGACTCTCCACGCCGTTTCATAGGCACACGTCCGACAGACTGACGCACTACACTTCACGCATTGACTTATTGTAGTTGCTGCCACTGCGCACAGTCGCCTCGACGACACATTGTCCCTGCGAGCAGTAGCAGCAGCAGCTCGATCGCGTCGCTCACGTCGCAGTCTGTGCGCTCGAGTACGCCATCAGCGGTGACCACTGCAGCAGTAGCCACAGTTGGCGGCTCGCATGCAAGA
>JAASFN010000115.1:0-39049 GCA_023333795.1 Globisporangium rhizosaccharum
GGTGTACGTTGCGGGTCGCGAGAACGTCTCGGACGTCTGGATCAACGGCAAGCAGGTCTTGGCGGACCGCACGCTCACGACGATGGACGAAGCGCAGGTGAAGGCCGACGTGCGCAAGTGGTACAGCAACATCCGCGACTTCCACGCGTCGCTGCAGCAGAAGGCAAACTAGGACAGCAGTAGGTGGTAGTAGTCGTCAGCAGCAGAAGAAGTAGCTAGAGGCACGAGGTAGCGCAGCGTAGTCGATCATCATGCTATCAACGACAGCTCCGCTATCGCCCTCAGCTCGTTGGCCACTCTCCACACTGTTGATCGTACTGAGTCTCGGGTCTCTTGCCAATAACTACGGACTTGGGATGGCATCGCGCAAGAGTCGGTCAAACAGCGCGCGGTCTTCGAACCGAGGCACGTGCCAGTCGATCTGAAGCCGTGGCACTGCGACTCTCGAGTTGGTGTCGTGGTCTTGTGACTGGAGCTGCGGTGACTCGACTGCGTCTGAATGCCTCGGTCCATTCGCACTGCTGTCTGGCGCTGGCACTAGTGGAAGCGAGGATGCAAGCTGGCGGCTGTCGTCGAGCAAGCCGTCTTCTTCAAAATCTGCGAGCTCTGGCGGCAGCAGCAGCGCAGCAGCTGCTCGAGTCGTCTTGCCAGCCTTAGTGAGCGACGCTGGCAGCCCAAGGATCCGAGTGAGGTCCTCGCCGTCGTCGTTGTCCTCGCTGTTGCTGTTGTTGGTATTGCGTCGCGTCTGGTTCAGCTCGTACAAGTCGCTTCGGAGCTGCTTCTTGAGCCGCGCAGCACGCGAGAGCACGCGCTGCTCGGCTCGCACGCGCGCATCAGCTGCGACGTCTGCGCGCGCTTTCTCTTCGTCGGTCAAGCGTCGCCACTCCTCTGTTCGCACGCGCGCGCGGAGCTGCTTCTCGGCTTCGCGCTGGCGCTGCGCACGCTCCTTTCGGCTCGCGTCATCGAGTTCGCGCCAGTGCGCTCGTGTGACGTGGCGCTCGTCGTCGACCTTGGCGAGTTCGAGCGTAAGCGACGCTTTCGTGGCTTCGAGTGCAGCGACGCGCTGCTGAGTGCTACCGGTGCGTGCAAGTTGGTGTGCGAGCTGTGTGCGCAAGCGACTGACCTCTTGCTCTCGTGTACGCTGCGCTGTGAGCGTCTTCTCTCGGATTTGCAGCGCGAGCATCAGCTACAAGACAGAGCACGCGTGAGCGTGAGGCGTCCTTTGATACGCAACGACCCAAGATGCTATGCTTGTGCAGAGGACGTACTCGATCGCGTAGCTGACGCTCGAGCGTGTCCAAGAATGATGGCGCTTGCGTCGTTCCAGACTGCTTCACTGCAGTCTCGTCACGCTCGAGCAGCACTTCTATAGCTTGCTCTGTTGTGGTCTTTGTGCCTGAGCTGGAGCTCTCGGCAATACCGCGTTGAGACGCATCATCGTTAGCGTCGCTGCTCGATGAGAACGGACTCGATCGTGTCGAGACAGAGCCGAGCGATGGTGCGCCAGGCGTGCTCGGCGCAGACTGCGGTCGCAACCGCAGTGCAAACTGCTTGCTCTTGCGTCGAAACGCTTCGATCTTGTCCATCTCGTCCTGCACGCGGCGCTGCACTTCGCGGCGCGCGAGCTCCTGGTTCTTGAGTGCGAGCTCTCGCTCCGCGCGGATCCGACGTGCACGCTCCTGTGCAAGCGCGAGCGCTGCTGTGACCTTCTCTTCGCTCTCACGCTTCAGTTGCTCAGCACTCGGTTCGTCGCGCAGCGGTCGTGTACTCGAGCGCTTCTTCTTCTCCTTTCGGGTCGAGCTCTTGCGCTTGAGCAGTGGCTTCCTGGACGTCGTGGATAGCGACCTGCTGCTGCTGTTGTTGTTGGTGCTACTGTTCGATGGACATGCACTGTTGTCACGATCATCTACGCTGCTCTCATCGTCGCTCGATGTCACTCCAGGACGTACTGCGGCTACTGGTGCGAAAGGTGTGCGGCTGCGACTCGGAGCAGCGACGGTCTGTGGCGTCGCAGTCGACTCGTGACTCGACCGAGGAGATCGCCACGACGCAAAGCCATCTTCGCTCCACGCAGCTTCAAACTTGCACGGACTCGTCGGTCGCTTTCGATCAAGTGCTGGTGGCGACGTTGAGAGCGCAAGTGGCGGGATCACTACGACTGGCGCTACTGCTGCTGCTGTGGCTGTGACGACTTGTGCTGTCGGCATCGGTCGCTCAACCGAAGCGCCTTTCGCTGTCTCGCTGGCATGTGAGCTTGAAGTGTCTGGAATCGCGCTACTCTGCTGCGCTTGCGATAGAAGAAGACGTCGTCGGAGCAACGATGGTGGATGGCGCTCGTTGCTTGCTCTGTGCGATGGCAATACATCGGTCTGTGGTGGTGGTGGCGCAACGACATTGCGATAGACTTTGCTGATTGGGGCTGTCGTGTGCTGCGCATACACCTGCCGCAGCTGCGCTTCTTGCTCAGCAAAGTACTTGCCGATCTTGTCGATGATGTCGGCCATCGCACTCGCAAGTCAGCGAGGTAGCGAGCGAGCGTAGCGTCTATGTGGATGGATGTCGATCGGTCTCGTTGGTCTCAATGCGCTCATGTCATCGAGCACGACGTTTCGCGTTCCAATTGTTATCGCACCTAAATTACTAGAACGGAGATACCAAGATGGTGTTAATTTAGGTACAGCATGCAAAATGCCCAAAATGGCCACTTTGGCAACGTGCGAGTCGAATGACATGGACATCTTGGACGTCGATCTGCAGGCGCCGCATGACGTTCATGATGAGCTGACAGCGCATCCGCAGCAGCCATCGCAACATGTCCACGAAAACAGCGAGCACCACCACCACCATCACCACCACGCGCTGATGGACTCAGCAGCAGTTGCAGCGCTCGACGCGTCGGCAACGCTGTCTGGCGCTGGCGACGACGATGACGACGAGAGTGGCGTTGCGCTTCAGGACGACGACGACCATGACGACCACAACTGCGACCATAGCGCATCGCTGCAGCAAGACACAGGCAGTAGCAATAACCGCACAAACAGTGCACTCGCTGGCACGAAGCGCAAGAAAGTCGGGAAAGCGCTGCAGCTGCTGCTGTTGCGCAAGTACGTGCAGTGTGCCAAGCAGCTCGAGAGTCTCCCGTCGCGCGCAACGACGGAGCAGCTCCTCGACGACGGCTACGGCGAGTTCTACCTCCAAGGCGGGAGCTTGAGCGAGCCGCGTCTCGGCTACACGGCGTTCCTCAAGCTCGTGCGCAACCGCCGCGGCGAAGTCATGCGGCAGACGCGCGACCTCCAGACGCTCTCGCACAGGTACGTACGTACGCACGTACATGTGCTGAAGCTCCAGTGCTTCAGTACGGTTAGCGAACTGACTAGCGTTGTGTATACATGCGGTTGCCTCGGATGCTATACATGGGTATACGTGAGCGTGTAGTCGTGGAAGCCGGCGGTACCAGAAAGAGCGTCTGGAGATCCGCTCGCTCATCCATGAGCTCGAGCGCGTGCGACAGAGCCACTTGCGCAGTCCGCTCGACTTGGAGGCGCTCGATGGAAGCGACGACGCGAGTACGAGCGCAGGCGTCGTTGGCTCAGTCGCTCACAGTGCGACTGCTGCTGCGCTGCTCAGTGGCGTCCCAGCAGTGTCTTCGAGCCATCCGCACAGTGCCACAGGCGCTGCTGCTAGTAGCGTAACAGAGATAGGCAGTCACACGAGCTCAGGCGCTGCTAGCAGCAGCAGCAGTAGCAGCAGCTTGCTGTTCAGTGGCATGACGCCAAGCAGTGACGACGTCGTCATTTCGCGCGAGCGACTCGACACGATGCTGCGGTTTGCGCAAGAGACGCTCGCGACGCAGAAGAAGATCTTGGACGAAGTGCGCGCGATCGAGCGGCGCCTCGACCTGCACCAGCTTTGACACGAGCTTCGACTTGGATCAGCATGTTCACTTCGTTCGCGTCGTTTAGTTCGTGTGGACCACGTATGCAAGTGTTCAGAACCGAGCATAGTGAACCCAAGTGCGCTGAAAATAGCAAGTGTATACTTTATTATTTCACTATGCATTTTGCTGTTTGATGCTCGTTGGCACATCCACATCCAAGCGTAGAGGCGTGGCTGACGTCTCAGAAGAGCTCGAGGTGCTGCTGCTGCTGCTGCTGCTGCTGCTACTGGTTGGCTGGGCCTTAGACGTACAGACAGTCAGACGTTCGGAGCTGCTGGTTGAAGCGCCAGTCATGGAGCGCAGTGGCGACGCACGTGCAGAAGCAGAGACAGTCAGCGCTTGTTCAGAGGTGCGTCGATTCGCTCGATGGTGTGCAGCGTCATGTGAGAGCGAGCAAGAGATGCAGCGTCGTGCTGTTGGCTCTTTACATCACGTGCTCGCTTGTGCGAGTGCTCGTGCTGCTTGGCATTGTGCACTTGATGGCGCTTCCTTTACAAACGGACTGTGTGTGCATGTGGATGCCTCGATCGGCACTGTTCATTGTGTGAATCGCGAGCAGGAGATCATGCCAGCACCGACTGCGAGTAGTGGTGATCCAATGAGCGGCTCTGCTCCACCGCCACCAGCACCATCAACGGCAGCAGCAACGACTGGCTGGGGCGCGAATGCGTTTGAGCTCATGCGAGACCGTGCGACGCTCGCGAAGAACCACTTGGCGCCGCAGCTCCTCACGATGCGCGAGAAGACGTCAAAGCGGTACGAACAGCTACACGTCGCATCTGCTACGAGTCAATCGCAAGTGCACTCACGCACACGTGTCTGCTGGTAGGATGGAGAAGTACCAGCCATCGATCGACAAGGTCAAGTCGTCTGCGTCTGCAGGTACAATCACATGGACGCTTGGACGCTCAGGCTCTTGCCTCGATACACACAGACTCGCCATAGCTCCTGACGACCGAACGTCCTCTCTTGCTATGTGTGCGAGAGCAGCTGCGATCCTCGGGCGTGAGAAGATGACGCCGGCGCTGAACCGCGTGAAGGAAGGCTCGACACAAGGTGCGTCTCTCTGTCTAAGGCTCGCTGGCGATTGACTGCGACTTGTTTACTCACTCTATATGTGAATGATTGGATCCGTCCACATAGGCTGGTCGCTCCTCAAGACGAAGCTAGCGTCTGCTGCGCCAGTGGCCGAGAAGATCCAGACCATGGGCTTGACAGTCGTCACTGACATGTGGACTGGTGACTTGAGCGTCGAGCTCGTGCTCGTGGACCACCCAGTGCAGCGCTCGAGTCGCTTCCTGAGCGAGTACAAGGCGGCGACTGTAAAGAGCGTGTCGCCACTGAGCACTGACTCACGCTTGAGCAAGCTCCGCTTGAGTACGTCTTTGGTGTCGGTACGATGTGTATTTGTGACATGTTACAAACGAATACTGACGTCGTGATGGGAATGGCGTTATGGTCTGTAGCGCGCAGTACAAGCACCAATAGCACGTCGAGCGTGACAGACACCACGACTGCGACCTCATCACTTGGCGCGCAGTGCGCGGCAAACTCCTACATCCTCGGCCACATCCTACTCTTCTGCGGTGACGTCCAAGTGCTCGCTCGCATGGCGTGTGTGAACCGTGCAGCGCACCGCTTTGTCACGAGTGAGAAGCGGCTCTGGCGCTTCTGTGTGCGCTACGGCGACATCCAACCGAGCCTACGCGCGCAGTTCTGGGAGCACGCAGCTTCGTAAGTGTTTGCCTCAGACTCACACAAATTCTGCGCAAATGGGGTAACATCTGTTTGTGACATATTTGTGACGACAGTGTTGACAGGATCCGCACAGCGTCGGAGCTCGACTTTGACACGTACTTGCACATGGCACTGTCGAAAGGCGAGTGCACGGAGCTGATCTTGACAGACGTCCGACGCACGTACGGCCGCGTCGCGCCGCACAAGCACCCTCCGAATGCAAAAGGCGACGTTGTTGTCGATACGGACCAGGAGCTGATTGCGCAGCTGAGCGAGCTCCTCCACGCTCTCGCAGGTCGGTTCCCAGACGTGGGCTACTGCCAAGGCATGGACTACGTCGCAGCGCACGTGCTCGACACTGTGAAGAAGAGCAGTCGGGACGACGATGCCACTGTCATTGGGACTGAGACTGCCGCTCAGCCAACAGACCCGAGTGTCTCTGACACTGACACTGACAGTGAGAGCGCTGCACCACTGAGTCCGAGCCAACCAGCTTTGTCGCCATCATCGGCAGCAGCCGCAGCGACGCGCATGGAGGTCGAGCGCGCGTTCTGGATCCTCGTGGCGCTCTTTGAAGACTACGGACTGCGCGAGATGTTTGCTCCCGGTCTCCATCGTCTCCAGGTCCACTGCTTCCAGCTCCAGCAGCTCTTTGAACTCGCGTCGCCAGCGCTCGCTGCGCACTTTGCAGCTGAAAAGGTCGTCGCGGAGATGTTCACCGTCGGCTGGTTTCAGACGCTGTTCCTGTACTTGAACGTCTTGCCGCGCGCGTCGCTCGACCGCATCTGGGACGTCTTTTTGTATGAGCGGAGCTGGAAGATCCTCTTGCGCGTCGCACTCGCGATCCTCCAGCTCTCGGAGCCGCACGTCCTCGACCGACCGATCGACGAAGTGATGCAGTTCCTCAATACGTTCAACGGCGACTCGGACCGCGTGCTTGCGCCTGATGCGCTGCTCACGAAAGCGCTGGGTGCAAAAGTCACGAATCGCGTCCTCGCAAAGCTCCAGCGCCAGCACGCGCGACGCAAACGGTCGACACCCGAGCGCAAGTGATCGCGAGTGCGAGTGAGCGCGCTGGTTCAGGGCGAACACAGACAGAAGCAGAAGAGATCGAGCGTATGCCTAGTTTATAATAAACGCGCCCTCTTTGCCTACGTACGAGCGTACGTGTGTCCTGAGGATCGAGGTGGCGTCGTAGAGAAGTGAAGACTTTGGTTGGGTCGACCTGGAGCCAGCCTCGACCGTACTGTGTTGCAAATGGTCTCAAATCGATGACTCATGCCAGCTCATCACTTGTAAAACACTTTCCATTCCTATATCAAATCCAAGTGAGATTGTATTCAATAGATGCTGTTTTCTTGTTGCTTCACACACGTGGAAGCTCACAAAGGCGCAAAATCCGAGCGACGAGAAGGACGAGCGTCTCGGCACTTGCTTGCTTGCGCGCGTGGGTACGAGAGCGCCAAGCGACTGACAGTGCGCGCAGCATGAACTGCGTGAAAGGCGAGATCCACAATGTGCTCTCGATGATGCGCGTGAACGCGCGGTGGGCGTCGACTGACCGGTTCACGCAGGAGATCCCAGCGGCTACGCAATCTCCGATGATGCGCGCATTCAAGCAGCTCCACTACGAGCTCCAGAGCGTGACGGACCTCTCGGACGTCGACACTGTGACGTACTTGCTGCCATTCGTGATGGTGATCGAGTCCGAGAAGACGAGCGGCTACATCACAGGCGCGGCGATCTCGAGTCTCAACAAGTTTTTGCTCTACGGACTCATCACGAACGACTCGCTCCGTGCCGACGTCGCGATCAACCGCATCGCAGTCTGCGTCTCGCGCTGCCGCTTTGAAGAGACGCACCGCGCCGACGACGAAGCCGTGCTCATGAAGCTCTTGGAGCTTGTCGAGTACGCCGTGCGGTGCGACGTCGGTCCGCTCATCACAGGCGAGAACGTCTGGAAGATGGCGCAGCTGTGCTACAGCATCAGCTGCCAGCCGCGGTCGTCGCTCCACTTGGCACGCGCAGCTGAGAACACGCTCGCGCATCTTGTGCTCACGGTCTTTGACCGCATCGACGAGCTCGAGCCAAAGAAGCGGTCCCTGTCACTTGGGCATGGTCGAGACCATCACTCACACCAGCATCATCATCAAGACCATCACTCACGGTCCAGTCCAGACAACAATGACGAAGACGACGACAGCAGTGCTGCACTAGCGCCAGTCATCGACAACGAGACGCGCAATCGCGTTGGCCCGTACGGCGTCCCGCTGCTCGAGCAGCTCCTGCAGTTCCTCGCGAGTCTCATTGCGCCGTCTGCGAACGACGACGCGACGTGCGTCCTCGGCTTGCGACTGATCAACATCGTGCTCGAGACTGCTGGCACGGGTCTCGGCCACCACGCTGGCCTCGTGTCGGTGCTCCAAGGCGACTTGTCCAAGTTCCTGCTCCAGAACTCGGAGACCGACGAGCTCGCGATCCTCTCGCTCACGCTCCGCGTCGTGTTCAACCTGTTCAACTCGATCAAGGACCATCTCAAGGTCCAGCTCGAGGTCTTCTTCACGAGCGTCCACATGCGCATCATCGACGCGCGCTCGAGCTCGAACGAGCAGAAGGAGCTCGCGCTCGAGTCGCTCTTGGAGTTTTGCCGCGAACCGGCGCTCATGCTCGATCTGTACGTGAACTACGACTGCGACGTGCACTGCACGAACCTCTTTGAAGTCCTTTGCAAGTCCCTCGCGCGCAATGCGCAAGCGATGGAGAGCGCAGACGGGAGCCTCAATGCGCTCAGCTTGCTCTGTCTCGAAGGCCTCTTGGCGGTCATTGAGTCGATCGCACGGCGCTGTCCGCTCCACGCCCTTGGCGCCTCAGGACCAACAACGACAACGACGACTGGTGCAATCGCTGCGCTCCAGGGCTCGGACCTCGCACGGTTCACAGCAGCACCGACTGCTGTGACTGGCACAAAGCACCGGAGCGCAAGCGAGCTCTCGCTCGATGAGATCTCGCCCATGTCGTCCGTCCGCGACCTCATGCAGCTCGTGATGAGCAGCGACAGCGAGTCGGACTCGGACGACGCGCTCGATGACGGCAGTCCAGATCAGCTCGCGTGGCTCCACACGGCGCGCGAGCGCACGGCCGAGGTCCTGCAGCAGCGCAAGCGCGCAAAGAAGCGCTACGCACTCGCGGCCGACAAGTTCAATACTGACCAGAAGCACTGGATCGCGTATTCGCAGCAGATCGGACTGCTCCCGGAGAAGGTCACGCCCGAGTCTGTCGCGTCGTTCTTGCTCCACACGCCGGGACTGAACAAGACGCTCATTGGCGACTACATTGGCGACGGTCCGGTGGACAAGTACCCGTTCAACGCCGCGGTCCGCGACGCGTACATTGCGATGTTTGACTTTCGCGAGACGCCGACGCTCGACGCGGCGCTGCGGTCGTTCCTCGCCAAGTTTCGACTCCCGGGCGAAGCGCAGAAGATCGACCGGATGATGGAGGCGTTCTCAAAGCAGTACTTCCTCCAGACGACCAGTGGCACTCGAGCCACAGAGAGTCCGCTCGTCGACGCGGACGCTGCGTACGTGCTGTCGTTCAGCCTCATTATGCTCAACACGGACCTCCACTCGGAGCACATTCCCAAGAAGATGACGCTCGACGAGTTCGTCCGGAACAACCGCGGCATCAACGGCGGCGACGACCTCCCGCGCGCCTACTTGACGCAGCTCTACGACAACATCCGGGACCACCAGATCCAGATGCAGCACGACGTCTCGGACTTCATGGACACTGGCAGTAGTTCGAACGCTGCGCTCATTGATCGGTACTCGACGCAGTGGGACGGCGTGCTCAAGCGCTCCGAGAACGTCGTCGGTGCGAGCTTCACGTCGAACGCGAGCATCCTCAAGCTCCGCGCCGGGCTGTACGAGCAAGAGATGTTCCACTTGGTGGCCGAGACGGCGATCACGAGCATCCTCTTGGCGTACGAGAAGACGTGCGACGTCACAAACATGGAGCGCGCGCTCGAAGGACTGCGGAACTGCGCAAAGATCGCGCTCTACTACGACCTCAGCGACGTCTTTAACCGCATCATGAGCTCCTTGGCGTCCTACTTCCTCACGTTTGCCCACGGCGTCCTGAGTGGCGAGAAAGTGTACTTGCCACTGAGCTCGAGTGGCGGCGCCGTGAAGCGCAACAGCGGCGCGAGCTCGCTCTTAACGTCGCAGCAGCCGCCGCCAGGAGCGGCGACCTCGCGCACGAGTCTCGACGCGGACAGTGGCGATCCTGACGCGACAGCGTCGACTGTGTCGTCGCCAGCGCTACCGCCGATGGAAGAAGACCACCTTCAAGGCGCCAAGACGCGTCGTGCGCTGCTGTCGCTCAAGCTCCTGTTCCAGTTTGTCCAGAACCGCTCTGACTACTTCCGCAAAGCCTGGACGAGCGTGATCGAGTGCGTCCTCATGTTCAATGAGCTCGACGTTGTGCCGACGTCGTTTGTCGAGATCGACGACTTTGTCGACGCGCGCGGCGTGCCACTGCCGCCGATCCAAGGCAGCAGCGCGGGGTCACCGAAAGCCAGTGGCTCGCCCTCGTCATCTGCTGCTGCTAGCACCAGTGGTGCGTCAGCTGGCGTCGGTCTGTCTGGCAAGACCCGCGAGCGCTCACGCCGTCTTGCTGAGCGCCAAGCAGCGATCCGCAGTCGCATGAAGAGCATGAGCCACGGCCACCACGGCACTGCGTACGGCACGAGCAGTAGCAGTGGCAGCCACACACATAGTGGCTCGCTCTGGGGTTCGCTCTCGTCGTACTTGTGGGCAGACGACGACAAGGTCGACGACAGCTTCTCCCAAGTGAACAAGCTCTTGCGCGACGCAGTCGTGCAGCTCGGCGGCGGGATCTTGGAGAAAGACAACTGGCTCCGCCTCGTCCGGAAGCTCTCGGAGCCGTCACTGAGCTGTTTGCTCGAGACGCTCCTCGCCTGCCGCGATCCATTCAAGTGCATCCTCCAGCCATCATCGACTGCGTCTTCGCCGCGCTCGTCGACACCTGACGACGCTGGCGTCGATGCAATGATGCAAGAGAACGCGATCCTCGTCCTAGAGCTCAGCGTCGACATCATCCTCGTGAACTCGCATCGGATCCTGAGTCTGAACCTCTGGGACCCGTTCCACACGTACGCTAAGCGCATCCTCTCGACGCCGCTCAACGAGCTCAACATGCAGGGCTTGGTCGAGCGCGTCGTCGTTCACATCCTCCGCGTCTGCATCCGTCTTTTCCACGACGACAAGGTCCGCCCGAAGCTCGTCGCGACGCTCGAGATGCTCGTGACAATGGACGACGACATGTACCAAGCGCTGAGCGACCGCCTCGCGTCTGGCGTCAACATGCTCTTGAAAGCGAACCTCGTGTACATGCACGACTTTCACGACTGGCCGACGCTCTTAGGCATCTTGGAGAACGTCGTCGAGTACAAGAGCGGCCGCGCGCCGTGCTGGGAGAGCGTCAAGCTCCTCGCCGACGGCGGCCACTTGAGTGACGACAACGTCACGCTCTGGATTGCGATCTGTCTCAAGTTTGTGCGCCACCGGACGCCGTACTCGGTTGACGCGCTGCGGCTGCTTCAGAGCCTAGCGAACAACGACAACACGTACAAGATGGACGGCAACGCGTGGCTCGAAGTCATGCGCGTGATGCTCAGTTACTTGAGCGACGACCGCGCGCCGATCGCCAAGACGGCGTGGGAGTGTCTGTACAACTCGCTGCTCCAGCCCGGCGCACCGGTGTCCAAGGACACGTGGCAGCAGTGCTTTGAAGACGTCATCTTTGCGTTTGACGACCAAGTGAACGAAGGCGTGTGGCAGCACTCGAAAGAGGCGGCGCTGTACAGCGTCACGCTCTTGTCCAAGACGTTCTTGCACAATCTGACTGTCTTGCTGGAGCTCCCGAGCTTTCGCGAGCTCTGGCTCAGTGTCTTGCGCCGCTTAGCGACCAAGCTCGTCGTTGCAGGCGCGAGCGCCGCGACGTCTGCAAACGCTGTCGTCGTGTACGAGACGACGCTCCAGTCGCTCTACAACCTCCTACTTGTGCTCAAGGCCGAGGAGATCCTCGAGCACGTGAGCAACGATGCGACGCAGGAGACGCTCTTTGACGAGAGCTGCGCTGTGATTGACGCCGTGTGTCCGCACGTGAAAGACCAGCTCGGGCTCGTGCCGCGTGCGCCAGACGTCGCGTCGGTCGAGCCAGCTCCAGCAGACGACAGTGTCCGTGACAGTGTTGCTGCAGAGGAGCCACAGGAGCAAGCTGGTCTGGTAGCAGACGCAGTTGCTGCTCCGCTGACTGAAGGCGACGCAGTCGAGGCACGGGATGCAGTCGAAGGCGTCGAGTCGTCCGTCCCAGAGCGTGGAGGTGGCGACGCCAATGCAACTCTGTCGAGCGAGGCTGACGGTCCAAGCGACAGTGTTGATGCAGTTGTGAGCGTCCTGGAGCAACCGCAAGAAGCGAATGAGACTGTGCACTCAGCTGTCTCGCAGACGAGCGAAGCGTTGGTGGAAACGACGACTGTGACGACGACGACGACAGAGGGGACGACGACGTCCGAGTTGCACGTCACTGAGGTCTCGCATGGGCACGTGAAGGCCGAGGACATTCTCGTGGACGAGATCACAGAGGCAGTGTAGTGGCGCTCTGTCTGAAGAGCTGGTGCTCAGGATGCACGTGATGCATGCGTGGAAAAACGTGTGTCTCTAGTCCATGGCGCGATGGTCATTGAGCTAAGTAGCACAGATGGTGCGTTGACCATGACGGCGAGTTGGTCAAGTCGGATCAGTGGCAGAGTCTGAGCGATCTTTTTGCTGTTGTCCCCCTCTCCCTCTATTGCCACAATCTATGTGGCATACATCCGTCTGCTCCACACCACGCGTTGATTGGTTCGTTCGGAAGAGGCGATCTAGTTTGTGAGCGAGTGAGTGGCTCGATCGGTGGCGCAGCCAGCGCCAAACGGCAACGCGATGCCGCATTTCCACATTCGCACTCGCTCGAGCGCCGCCACCTCCGCAGTCCGTCTCTCGCTATCGCCTCCTCCTCTCGCGCTCGCGCTCCTCCGCCATGGCATCGATCAGTGACACCGCAGAGACGCAATTGCCATTGGCCGACGCAGCGTCGGTCGTCGCAATCGCGCCAGCGCCAGACGCTGTCATTGCAGCAGTCGCATCGTCCAAGCGCAGTGCCAAGAAGCTCAAGAAGAAAACGGCAAAGAGCAGCGACGACGGCGCGGATGACGACATGAACGCAAACAACATCGCGACAGTCGACCATCCGTACTTGAGCTTCTTGCACAAGCGCATCCGTTTGTACAAGAAGAAGCTCGAGAAGATCAAGACGCTCGAGGCGGCGCAGTCAGTCGACCGCAAGGTACGTCCAAGTGTCTCGACGGCGATGCACTGACCATTGCTACGTAGTCGACTGTGCATAGTGCAAGCGCGAATGACAAACGCTTGAAAACTCACAGTCTGCTGTGCGCTGTGTCTGATACCTCAGGTCCTGAACAGCCAGCAGCTCGAGCTCGTGAACAGCAAGTCGGCGATGGAGAAGATCGTGACGGAGTTTGAGTCGCTTCGTGAGCAGTTCATTGATGTGTACCTCCAGGTTCGTCTCTCATGCGTCTCGCGCGCTTGGACTGGCGCAGTCACGAGTGTGCTCACTGTCTCTGCTGTCTATCGCTGTCTGTAGGAGGAAGCGGCGAAGAAAGCCGAGCAGGAGAAGCACGCAGCAGAGGCGGCAATTTCTGCTGCGAGCGCGGCGGTCGCAGTCGAGACGCTCGTCGACGTGATTGTCGATGAGACGGTCGCTGAGCTCGCAGACCAGTCCGCGAGTGCTCCAGACGCACCGCTTGTGCCACCGGCAGACGCGTTCGAGTACGTGCGCGACCTGCTCAAGACGCTCCACGTCGTGAACCTCCACCAAGCGCTCGGGAAGGAGATCCCGATGGTCCTCGACTTCTTCTCCAAGGTCCTGCTAGGGAACACGCGCCCCGTGGCCGAAGTCGCGTTTGACGAGAACCTCGCCGAGTCGCTCGATGAAGCGAAGAAATACCTCGCGCGGAGCGACAAGATCATGGCGTGCGACGCGACGTACCGCGACTTGCGCGCGATTGTCGACGACCTCGCACAGCTCAACGTCCTTGCTGAAGTCGTCGAGCCATCGCCAGAGGAAGAGGCAGCAGCGGAGCCAGTTGAGACGCTCCCAGAGATCAACTTCTTCACAGACTCGCTGCTCGAGACGCCAGCGACGGAGGCAGAGCTCGTGCTGGACGACCGCACAGACGACAAGGCAGACGAGCATGCGAACGTCCCAGAGGAGATCATCGCAGACGACGACGACGAAGTTGCTGTTGTTGAGACAGAGGCGATTGCGCCCGAGCCTGTGCATGACGTCGCAGCTGCTGCTGCTGTCGTCGAGACGCTTGCGCCGTCGCCAGCATCGATCCCCGTGCCACCCATGTCGTTTGCTGCGGCGGCAGCGTCGACGCCACCAAACGCGTGGGCGACTGGCGCGCCAGCAGTGCGCGAGAAGACGCACCAAGCACCTGTGCGTACAGACGCGCTTGACGACAACAAGAGCAGCAGCAGCCAGCGCCGTCGTCCTCAGAGCGGCCGCACGTACAAATCGAACGGCGATGGCAACAGCAAGAGCGGCGATGCGAATGGTGACAAACCACGTCGCAGTCGCACGAACAACAACAACAACAGCAGCAATGGCTCGCAGCAGCCACACTACCACCGCACCAGCAGTGGACCCAAGGACGATCGCCGTCCGCGTGTCGACCGCTCGCTGCGAAAGCAGGGCTCGACGATCCACCAGCCGCACGCGCACGCAAGTCCGCAGGCATGAGCGACAGTGGATGGATGGATGGATCGCATGGAGAGAGAGAGAGAGCGAAAACAAAAGCCAAGTGCACGAGCGTCAGGCATGCTCCGTGCATGAAGAGCTACATCTGCAATCGATAGGAACAGTTCGACTTCAGCTAGCTCCTTTGCCAATGCTGAAACTGGTTGATGTCAAATATCTCTGTACAAGAGCAGGTGGAGACTATTAACTGAGCTGTACTATAGCTCTTGTAGAGAGAGTAACGCTTCGGAAGGATTCTCTTTGTACAAGAACTGACGCTTGCCATTTCTGCACAAACTGGCACACGTACGCACGCACAATGAGCGCCTGCATCGCTGCGATCGCAGTCGCGCTCATGCTGCTCAAGATCGGCACGTGGCTCGCACTCGTGCGCTTTGGAGCGTCAGGTGCGCTCAATCTCGCGTACGTGCTTGCGACGCTGCTCATGGTCTGGAGCTATGTCATGGCCGTGCGCGTCGCTCCGACGAGCCGTCCACCTGCAGATCACCGCGTCCATGTCGCTCGTGTCGAAGACGGACTCAGTGGTGCGAGCAATGCCACCGCCAACAACAACGACAACAACGATGTCAATGACACTCTGCTTGCTACGCATAGCGACGGCTATGAAGTCGAAGCGACGCGCTACTGTGAGCGCTGCGATATGCACAAGACAGCGCTTGTGCACCACTGCTCGACGTGCCATCGCTGCGTCTACCGCATGGTGCGTACGTTCGTCGACAAGACGCTCTCATACTCGCTTGCTTGGCAAGGACTAACATCTCTGTGTCCATGCTACAGGACCACCACTGTCCGTGGACAAACAACTGCGTGGGCTGGGACAACAAAAAGTACTTTTTACTCTTCCTCCTCTACACGTCCGTCAGCTGCTTGCTCTTCAACGCGATGGCAAGTTCGCTCGTGTGGCGTGACAACAGCAGCTACAGCAACAGCACTGCGACTGCACAACCGCCACGATACTCGGACGCGTCGCTCCTGCAGCTCACGTGGGCACTCTCGCTCTTCGTCGGCGTCATTCTCGCCGGCTACTTGCTCTTCCACATCTGGCTGCTGCACCGCGGTATGACGACGTTCGAGTTCCTCATGGGTCAGCGCGGCGAGCTCGTTGATACGCCACTACTGTACAACGCACGCGTGTACTTTGGGAACAACGTCATGCTCTGGTGGCTCCCAGTCGCACCAGCTCTGGACGCGAACTTGGGCGGCGGTCGCAAGGCACTGCGGCAGTAGTAGTAGGACCATGTGAACCAGTGTAGTGGGCATAGGAATGGCATTCATGTGCATCATCAGTGACTGTGTGCTGTCGTCGGACTGTCATGTCTGGGCTAGACCCCCATGGGGTTCTCTCTCAATCTCACTTGTCTTTCTTCTTGTCTTTCTTCTTCTTCTTCTCTTTCTTGCGCTTCTTGCGCTCTTGCTGCAAGTCGTCGAGCGTCGTGCGGTAGCCCACGAGCTTCGACTCGTACAGCGCTTCGAGCTCGACCGCCATTTGGAACACTGGCTCACCTGCGCGGTTGAACGTCTTTGCGTTCGCGACCATGAGCTTGATGTCGCTCGTGAACTGCTCAATGCGCACGTACTCGGCTTTTTCGACTTTTTCCTGGAACGTCACACACAATGGATCAGACAGTGTGCCATATTGCGTGCTACAGCATGTGCTACATACATTGTAGGTACGATCTACATACCTTCATGCGCGTGAGGTCCATCGGCTCTTTGACAAAGTCAAAGTAGTTGGGCACACCGAGGCGCTTACAGTTCTCGCGCGTGATCTTCTGGATGAACGGGTTCGCGGGCTTGCTGTTCACGATCCAGCCAGCCCACGTGAGCGTCCGGAGCTCCGTCACGAGCGGTGCCAAGAGCTTCTGGAGCGTCGACGCGTCTTCGCGCTCGCGTTTCTTGCGCTTCTTCTCCTTCTTCTCCTTGCGCTCCTTCTCGTCCTTGCTCTTGCTCTTGAGCCGCTCGTCGTGCGCGTGCTTGTCCTTCGACGTTGGCGGCGGCGCGTGGATCAGTCCCGACGCTTTGTCTGCCAAAGCCATTCAGCCATAGAGTCATAGAGTGAGTGAGCGTCCTATCAATCCAGTCGCCCATTCAGACGGCTCAGCACTCGGACGTACGGTTCTTGAGCGTGTGGAGCACAGGACCGCTCTTGCTCGACGCTGGGAGCTGCAGTGCGCTCTTCACGACGCTCTCTGGCAGCGGCTCGATCGGACGGTCGAACGGCACGCCCTGGAGCAATGAGAGCAGGTCGCCGCGTGCATCGCGCGCTTCTGTCGTTTTCTCACCGACGCCCCTTAGTAAGTGGTGATACGTCGTTGGGAGCTTCGCACTCGCCATCTTTGCCAAGTGGGTCTCGAGTCCAAAGTGCTTCATGAGCTCACGCGCGTTCACGTCATCTGGCTCGACTGGTCAATGGAGAAGATGCAGATACAGATAGAGACATATACACACACGTATACGTAACGACATGAGGCGCTAGAGCGACGCACAGAGCGCTGTGTGGCTCGCGAGATCATGAGAAAAGCTGTGACGACAACGACGACGCACTGTTTTGCGAGCCTCGCAAGAGGTAGACCGAGTCAGGATCGAGCGATGCTACAGTACACAGATAGAGGAATGAACAGAGAGAGCGTGTGTGAGGCGAGTGCTGCATACGTCAAGCAGAATGGAGAGCTACACACAGCGACTCGCATCGCATCGTAGCAGTTCGCACCATTCGCCATGTTGGCAAAGTCGTCACTTCCCTCAAACAAAGACTGGTTTGTTAGTTCGTGTGGGTCACAATATTTGGAGTGGACTACCAAACATTTATGTACACCACACACATTGAATACATCTTGACCACTTCGAGCCATTCACGACCACCACGACCTCGCTATCAAGTCCCTCGACGATGACAATGACAGACGCTGTCGTGGTCTACGCTGCGCTCGGCACGAACCTCGGTACGGGCTGTGCACTGCATCTAACTAAGACTCAGTAGAAATGCGCGCTCACTGCATTTGCATTACACGCGTGTGCGCCAGGCGACAAGCTGAGCAACCTCGAAGCTGCGATTGACATGCTCAATGCGCTCGTGGGTCGCGTGCTTGAGACGTCGCGGCTCTACTGCACTGCGCCGCAGTACGTCGAGGACCAACCGTCGTTCTTCAACCTCGTACTCAAGCTCACGACGACGCTCTCGCCCAAGGCGCTGCTCGAAGTGTTCAAACACATTGAGCGCGAGATTGGCCGCGTGCAGTCGTTCCGGTGCGTCGAGTGCGCTGTGGCGTCCTACTCCCCCAGCAGCGCCGACAGTCGTCTGTTCTAACGACTACACTCTATTGCTCTATCTGTACGACAATGCGATACATTGCTGCAGCTACGGACCGCGTCTGATCGACGTCGACGTGCTGTTCTACGGCGACAGTGTCGTGACGACCGAGACCGTCGACGGGCCGCTCATTGTGCCCCACGAGCGCATCCACGAGCGCGACTTTGTGCTCGCGCCGCTCTGTGACATCGCTCCAGGTACAGCGCAGTCCGTCAGTCGCTATCCAGGGCCAACTGCGATCAGTCGAGAGCCTCACTCAGCCTCGCACTCACTCACGCGACCTTGTGATGGTCATTGGCTCTCTTGTCTTCACAGCGTTTGTCCACCCAGCACGCCACGTCTCGATCCGGACGCTGTATGACGAGCTCATTGCATCACACACAGCACCTCGAGCGTTCGTAGCGCCAGTGCCGATGCTCCCAGTGACTAAGACTGCGCCGTGGCTCCTTGGCCACAAGACGTACGTCATGGGCATCCTGAACGTCACGCCCGACAGCTTTAGCGATGGCGCAGACCTCCCAACAGTCGACGCTGCAGTCGCGCGCGCACTCGAGATGGTGAGTCAAGGCATCGACATCATTGACATTGGCGGCGAGTCGAGTCGCCCTGGCGCCGAGCCAGTGAGTCTCGACGACGAGCTCGCGCGCGTGCTCCCAGTGATCACCGCCATTCGCGCCACGAGTGACATTCCGATCTCGATCGACACGACAAAGTCTGAAGTCGCGCGCCAAGCGATCAGCGCCGGTGCAAACGTCGTGAACGACATTTCGGCCGGTCTCCAGGACGCCGACATGCTCGCGACTGTCGCAGCGCTTCGCGTTCCAGTACGGCGTCGTCGTTGCTCTCGTCCACACCTGCTGCTGATGAAGTCATGAGCCGGTTAGCTAACACTGTCGAGCTGCTACTGCTACTGCTGCTGTGTCTGGGACGATGCAGATCGTCTTGATGCACATGCGTGGGACGCCAAAGACCATGACGACGCTCAAGCAGTACACAGATGTCGTGACCGACGTCGCTCAAGTCCTCCACGAGCGCGTCGACGCGGCGATCGCAGCTGGCATCTGGTCGTGGAACATTGTCGTAGACCCAGGCATTGGCTTTGCAAAGGCCGGTGCGCTCAACGTGGAGCTCTTGCGCCGCTTGTCGAGCGTCAAGACGACGTGTCGCGACCTCCCCGTGCTCGTACGTCCTCGTTGTCTTCTCGCTGCTCTCACTATGCGGCTACGGCATAGCAACTCACAGTCGCATATGTGTGCTTGAGCAGGTTGGTGCGTCGCGCAAGGGCTTCATTGGCACGATCTGCGGCCGCCCCGACCCGAAAGACCGCGCATGGGGCACTGCAGCGACGTGCTGTGCTGCGATCCAGCAAGGCGCCGACATCCTGCGCGTGCACGACGGAGCTGAGATGGTCGACGTTGCAAAGATGGCGGACGCGATCTGGCGCCACGGCGCGTGAGCTACAGCTGCTATGAGCGAGCGAGAGACTCTAGGACGCACTGACCCTGCAGTGACTCTGCCACACAAGCGTTCATCGCTACGGTCCCTTTGACATCGTCGAGGTCGAACTTTCCAGACGCTGCTGCGTATGAAGCAGTCGATGGAGACGAGCAGCAACCTGCTTGCTGCTCGTCCGGACTCCACGCGAGGGCGTCGTGAGCTGTGTGCGTTCGTTGGCGTGGCGCTGTCAGGAGAGCTGGGAGCTCAGGTCGCTCGCGTCTTAGAACACTGTGAATAGAGTGCACCTTGCTATTGTTGGAGCTGTACAACGAGCGAGATCACTGCCACCGCCACTCGAGTCATCGCTTCATTCACTCACTCGCCAGCGCTTCTTGAGGTCGAGGCGCGTGTCACCGTGCCACTAGTGTCGAGAGAGCGAGAGCGAGAGACTCCCAGCAGACTCACGGTCGCAACCATGTCGGACTGTGGCGACGACGACGTTGCTGGTCACGACAGTGTCCGGGACGCGGAGCCAGTGTACTCGAGCGAGACGCCGCACTTTGACGCGCTCTTTGGTCGCTACGACGTTGGCAACGAGTGCGTCTATCTTGCTCTCTCTTTGGGTCTTGTTGCTATCACTGTGTGGCATCCTTGGTCAGGACGCTAATGCTCACTTGGCACTCTCATGTGCAACTGTGTCAGTTCGATTGGCACAGAGCACCTCGGGAGTCTCTTGCTCGACATGGGCTTCAACGCTGCGCCGCGCGTGCTCGACCGCGCACTCGACGACATGGACCCGAGCGCTACTGGCGAGATCTCCAAGGTGCGCGGCGCGACATGATACTGTAGGAGACTCAGTGCTCGCTCAGTGTACTCACTTGCTCTCATGACGATCTGTCTTCTCTGTGCACACGCAGCTCACGTTCCTCGAGTGGTTCGAGGAGAATGCGGACGACATCGACTCACCGCAGCATTCACAGACACATCCAACGAGCACCGCGCTCTCGCCGCGCAATCGCACGAACGACGAGTCGATCTGCCAGCTCCAGAGCGCGACGCTCGATGCAAAGAACGCGCGCAAAGTCGCAGAAGCGGACGCGCAGCTCCTTGCGAACCGCCTCGCGCACTTACGGCAAGAGGAAGCGCGCGCACACAAGCGCATCGAGGAAGCGAACCGGCGCGCGCGCGAGATCGAAGGCGTGAAGAAGCGCAATCAAGAGCATCAGCGCGCCAAGCAGCGCATGTACGAGCAGATGCAGCGCGAGATCAAGCAAGCATGCGAGTCGAACAGTACGGCGTGGATGCGCGGCTCTTGAATACGCCTCGGGTCCTTCAGTATGGCTGATGAACGTGCTTGGCTGCGTGCACGTTCATGGCAGACATAGCAGTCGCGCTCTCGCGCGAGCGCAAGCACCAGAACCTGTCGATGATCCACTCGATGCGGTCGCAACTCGTGCAAGAGACACGCGAAGAGCGCCTCGCGAACCTCGCGGCGATACAGCGCAAGCGCGATCAGGACCAGAGCGAGCTCGCGCAGCGGTCGAAAGAGATCCGGTCGCACGAGCAGAGCGCACTGAAACGCCGGGACGTGCTCAAGAAGGCGCAGGAGAAGGAGCTCATGAAGAAAGCACAGGAGAGTCTCGCGCTTGAGTTCCAGAAGAAGGTGTGTGCGGTCGCGCTGTGGGTGGCAATGGAACGAGTGACTGAATGTATCGAGGACTCATACACACGTGACTGTGTGGCTGTGCTCGTACGTCACTAGCTCATGTCGGAGAAGCTCATCAAGCAGATGGAGGCGGAAGAAGCGCAGCTGATCGAGAAGCTCCGGATCACGCAGGAGATGCAGCGCGCGGCGTACGAACACCTCGAGTTTGTCATGCAAGACGACTGAGCCAGATATACTCGAGACGCACCGCACGTAGACACGGTACACAGACAACAGCAACACCAACGCTCGCTATTGCTTTCACAAAGTTAGAGAGTCTGGGTCTGTTCTTCCTATTGCATGCAACTGCAAACATGCATTTCAACAGAATCGTCATCTTAGAGACGGCTCGTGAGCGGCCGGTGCGCGTTCGCTGGCGGGCACTGCTCTGTCGCCATCTCGACGACGTCCTGCGCACAGCCCCACTGGAGCGTGTGGCCCGAGCCGCCGTGCGCGTAGTTGTGGATCACGACTGCACCGCGCGCTGTGCGCAGTGGGTCGATCTCGACGCGTGCACCGAGTGTGCGGCCAGGACGAAGTCCCGCAGCGTGGCCGAGGACTTTGCTGTTGCGCACTTCCGGGTTCACTTTGCAGCAGCGCTCATAGATCGCGCGCACGTCGTTCTCGTCGCTCGCTGCGTTGCCGTTGTACGGCTGCACGGTACCGCCGAGCACGACTTCGCCGCCTGGACGCGGCAAGATGTACGTGTGCTGCGAGTCGCCGTGGACGACCATCGTGAACGTCTTGATCTTCGGGTTGAACACTTTGATCGTCTGGCCGCGGATCGGGTACATGCTCGCGTCATGCACGAGCTCCTTTGCACCGAGGCCGGTGCAGTTCACGACGACGTCAGCGTCAACTTCGTCGAGCGACTCGAGGCGACGCGTCTCAAACGTCCCGCCGAGTTTCTCGATCTGCTGGCGGAGCCACTTCATGAACGTCCTAGAGATGAGAGGAGAGAGCCAAGAGAGAGCATGTGAGTCGATGGCTATTGTAGGTGTGGAGACAACATGGCCAGAGGACGTACACTGGGTTGTACACGATCGTCTCGAACGCACAGCCATGCGCGGTGCCAGGGCAGATCTGCGCCGATTCTTCGGCGCTCAAGAGCCGAAAGTCCTTGACGCAGTGCGCCCAATATGGGTGCACGACCTCCGGCGGGCCTTCGCCAGAGACGTCGACGCCTTTGACAAAGTGGATGCCTGTCGTCTGCTCGCCGTGCTGCTCCCAGAGCTTCGTGAGCCACGCCATGCTCACTTCGCACCACTGGCTGTTTCGACAGGAACGAAGAGAGACGCAGCGTCAGTCCGTCACAGTGCCTTTCGCCATGCATCATAAGAGACGCTCAAGTAGTTGCGACTAGAACGCACCGAGGCTTGTGCGGACTCATGCTCGTTGGGAGCGCAAACGGCATCCAGATCGCACCGGCGACGTGCGACACGATGCCATCGAAGCGCTCGGCCACAATGTGCACGCGCGTATAGCCGCGCTCGAGCAGTGCGAGCGCAGACGTGAGTCCCATGATCCCGCCGCCCACGACCACAACGCGCGGTTCATTCTTGCTGGCGCGCATCGCTCTCTCTCTTGCTCTCTCTCTTGCTCAATGTGCGTTGCACTCGTCTAATCACAGACTGACGGTGACAATTGAGCGGAGCAAGCACTTGAGTGAGCGCTCGAGTGGCGTCGTCATACTGCTCTGCAATTCCCATCACAACCACAAGATCATTATGTCGATAGAGAAAGTGCAGTGATGAGATCTTCAATCTCCGATTAAGTACGAACAACACTCTCACTTGCGTTGGGTTCCGCTATGAGCTCCAGGTGTTTGTCTTGGCGATGAAGGTCATGCGCTTGCTGCTGGATGCGCTACTCAAAGACCAGTAGCGGTGGCGATTGCTACACTGAGCAACAGTGCTGCAGCACCAGACACCGCAGCGCCGCCATGCGCACTCAATGCGGCACTCGATGACCCAGACGCAGGTGGCGCCGATGTCGTGGCACTGCTGCTCGAGCTCTCTTTGCCTTTGATCACAGCAGTCGCTCGGATCGAGTCCAAGACGCACACAGAGCCATCGAGCTCGGTCGGTTTGAACTGGACTGTCGTCGCTGCGGTCGCGCACTTGGCGTCCGTGTACTGGAGCCACGTTGCGGACTTGTCGGCTCCGATCGAGACTGCAAAGCTCGCAGTGCCGTCCGCCGACGGGTAGCACTTGCCATCTGCGACGACTGCGATCGCTTTCGTGAAGGTGCCAGTGCACTTGCCAGTGCCGTTGCTTGGAGCGACACCCGCAGTCGCAGCTGTCTCGTTGTTGTTGTTGCTGCTGCTGCTGTTGGCAGCGGCTGTGTACACTTCAGCGATCACAAAGGACCCTGCGAGGTGTGCAGACACGTCTTTCATGACGTCGGTCGTGCACGTTGGCATGGCGGAAAACGTCGTGACGCCACCAGCAGTGATCGCTGCGCACTCGCCCTTCTTGCAGGACGCATCCGGCGTGTACTCGCGCAGTTTGATGTCGCCGCCGCACTGGAGCTCGTCAAAGACGCAGACTGCTTTGTACGACGTCGCTGTTGCTGCGTTGGCAACTGATGTGGAGACTGAGAGAGTCATTGCGATCGCAGCAGCGATAGTGGTCGTGATCGTGTTGATGGTCTTCATAGTTGTGGCTGAAGTCGAGTCGAGTCGAGTCGAGAGGGTGGGAAGAGCGAAGCGCGGATGTGCTTGTGGACGTGTGCTGGTGGTGGGAAGTTTGCAAGTGCGAAGAGTAGAGTGCGAGGCGCTGGAGCTCACCAAGCGCCAGGAAGACAGCAAGATGGAGAGAACAGCAACGACGTTCGCTCGCGTTCCTTCATCATTGAGAGAGAGCGAACCCATCGTCCATCGTTCGTGGACAGTCATGCCGCTGGTAATCAAGCGTCAATGTATCTGAGCGACACGCGCACAGCAAGCGTCGTGCTCATGTCCGACGCTCGCGGTCGTCTAGCAAACAGACTGCTTCTGAGACATTCACGTTGTTGGCGACAACGCCATGATCATCTCGCAACTACGTCGACATCGGCCACCAAAATCGCCAAAGCTCTTGAGTCTACAGAGAAACGAGAGCGCTGGCCGACGAGATCGGAGTCCGCAGTTGGACGCACCACTATCGAGATCACAACAAGATGGCCGACCAGGCAGCCAACTACGCGATGAACACAGCATCGTCTCAGCAAACGCTAGCTCCGTCAGAGCGACCACTGCTGCGACTCCTTCGCCCCCTTGTGGAGAACGACGTCTCGCACTGGGTTGAGAACTCACACTCACTTGAAGACCGGCAACGTGGACCATCACGTTCCCTTACAGATCGAGCTCTCGAGCTCCGTGGACTTCGCGCTCGAAGAGCGATCTTTCAGCACAGACACGCGGCGCCACTGCATGCTCAGCTAGGCACGGGCTAGAACTACGTGCATCACCCCCGGCTATTGTAGGTCGTTCGCGTACCTTAATACACCTCACCATTTCAATTCAATTCAACAGACTGTTCTTTGGACACACGAGATTTGCCAACATCCAATGGGTTTGCATTGCTGGACTGAACGAATCGACTCACTGGCTCGTCTTGAGCATGTGTCTTGGGACTGCTTGGCTCGCACGATTGATCTCGGAACGTGATCTGCTCGCACGTGTAGGTAAGACGCACAACACAGGTGCTCGTATCCTTCGCTTGCTGTTAACGACAGCAAGGACAAGGAGGCACAAGGAGCACGAAGGACGTAGGCCTTACCTTGATGATAATTCCGTGACTGCCAAGCGCCACAAGAATACTTTGCTGGTCAACAACGTGTGAGTGTGAATGTGAAGTCTGCCTCTCGACTGCGTCGTCATCTGCTCGCTGCGAGCATCGACTGCTTCACATCGTAGACGCATTTACCAACTCACCAGCATGCACACAGTCCGCTCGCTCATCCGTCCGCCTGCGCTCCGCGTCGGCGACACGATCGCGTTCGTTGCGCCAGCTTCGGGCTTGGCGGCGATTGTGCCGCACCGTCTCGAGCGCGCGCGTGAGGAGCTCGAGTGCCACGGCTTTCGCGTCAAGATCTACCCTTCTGTCACACGCACAGCACAGGAGAACTTTGAGATCGAGCGGCGCGGCGCCAGTAGTAATGACACGAGCAGCGCTGCAGTCGCAATGGACTTGTACAGCTCTGCGAGTCCCGAAACGCGAGCGCGCGAACTCATGGACGCGTTCCGAGACCCAGAGGTCAAAGCGATTGTCTGCACAATCGGTGGGCTCACATCGCACGAGCTCCTCGAGCACCTCGACTTTGATGCGATCCGAGCAAACCCGACGATCTTTGTTGGCTTCTCGGACATCACGACGCTCCACTGTGCGCTCTTCACGCAAGCCCAGCTGTGCACGTTCTACGGTCCGAGCGCTGTGTGCCAGTTCGGGGAGTTCCCGAGACCGCTCACGTACACGCTCGAGGCGTTTTTCAAGACTGTGTGTGAGCCCGAGCCGATCGGTCCGATCGCACCGTCACTTGAGTGGACCGATGACAAGACAGCGAACTGGATCACTCAAGCGGACATCACGTACATTGACACGATGACACCGAACGCAGGCTACGTGTGGCTGCGCGACGGCACCGCCTCGGGTGTGATCCTCGGCGGTTGTCTCCCTGTCTTGCTCAACGTCCGCGGCACGCGGTTCATGCCAGACTTGCGAGATGTGGTCCTGCTCCTTGAGACGCCTGAAGGTCATGCGTTCGACAAAGGCATGGCGCTGAGCGACGTCAACGCGGTGCTCGGGTGTCTCCGCGCCGACGGCACGTTCAGTAAGATCCGCGGGCTCGTTGTCGGCCGCGCGTTCGCGTACACGGCAGAGGAAGTGGGAGAGCTCCAGCGCTTGCTCCTGCACCACACGCGCGGCTATGTGTTCCCGATCCTCTTCGGCGTCGACGTCGGCCACACGAACCCGATCGCGACGATCCCGCTCGGCTGCGTCGTGGCGCTGGACTCGTCGTCTTCCAGCGCTCCGTTCACAGTCCTCGAGCGCGGCGTGGTCGCTCCATAGCATAGCAAGCAAGTGTAGTTTCCTTCCAGCGATCGATGCAAGTGCGAGAGTGCCTCGTGAGCTCGTACGTTTGCCACATAACACACGAGTCCTGTTGCACTAGACGTCCATGCACTGAACTCTCTCGAACGCTCTGCTCGATGGACGCTTGCACGACGACGAAAGCATGGAAAGACTCGGTGCGAGTCCTGCGGTGCATGTTGCATGTTGCGCGCGAGTCTTGACTGAGCGAGTCCAAGGACTCGAGTAAGTGAACCTACACTTCAGTGCCAGGGATGCTGGTGATGATGGCTGATGGCTCCAAGAGCTCCCATGCCTACGAGGCATGCTCAGCTGAGCATAGGGCCATGGATCCAAGCGCATGCCGCCACTAGTCGCCGCGCACTGCCCACACACAGGACACAAGACACACCCACAGCGAGCTTTGATCTGTCGTTTGACCAGGACGCCTCGAGTGCGAGCAAGTACATCTCGGGTCGCTAGAAGGAAGCAGCCTCGACGAACAACCACAGAAGATCCGGACTCCCATCTGCTCGTAGACCAACGCTATGGGCTCATATGTGCATTGGCAGTCGTGTCGCGGGTGGCGCGCTGCCATCGACGTCCACCAGCTGCATTATCGTTTTGCACCAGGTGGTGTCACGAGCTCCAGTTCCTGGCGTGTCGCTGCGGCTGCACATTGCGTTGCTTTGGTCCGTCGCCGCTCGGTGCGACTACCAGCCAACAGAGACTGAGAGACATCGCGACAGTCTGACGGACTGGTAGCCAAGCCAAGCTGACCGAGAGAGAACGCGTGGACAGCCAGATCAACAGGTGGTGCTGCTCTCTCCGCATCTCCACGTCCACATCTCCGATACACTCGCGTCGTCGTTGTCGTCGCGTCAGGTGGTCAGCAAGTGTCTCTGCCCGGCAACCTACCGCATGGCGTCGTTCCACTTCACGATCACGCCGCCAGGGAGCCCAACGCCAGTGCTCCGAGCGCCACCGCCGCGGCTCACGTACTCGTTCCCACAGTTCTTTTCACGAACACCCACCGCAAGTGACTCGACTGCGTTCGACATGCAGCGCCGCATCGATACGATCCAGACCACGACTGCGAGTGCGCTCGTGTCGCCTGCAGTGCTCTCGGCGCGCAGGTCGAGCAGCGGCGGCATGGATCACGACATGCACGACGACGAGTACGACCCGAGCTGGTCCACGCCGCAGCACTACAACCTCGACCGCGCCGCTGCGATTGCGCACAAGATCGCACAGGAGGAGCTCGCACTGCTCACGCCAGCGGCGGTCCTGCAGCTCGGCGGCACAATCGGCACGCCGTTTGACTACGAGATCGACCACAAGGCCGTGCGCTTTGCAGGGCTCTACGTCGTGAACGGACCAACGGAAGTGCGCCACATTCGTTACGCGATGGAGGTCGCTTTGCCAGAGCTCCAGCTCCGCACGCGCTGCATCCAGCGCTTCCAGAGCTTCTACGACCTACGTAAGCGCCTACTCAAGACAACGAAGCGCTGCTGCTTTGTGCAGCACCAGCCTGAACTCAGCAGCAATCGCACCGCAACGAGCAGCGCGAGCGGCTTCCAACCGTCCAAGTTCACAGCGCTCCGTGAACTTCCGCACGTGCTCCGGTCCTCGCGCTGTCGCGCATGTCGTCGTGCCCACAAAGCGCTTGGAGCGCTGTCATTCCCACGTCGCAAGCTCTTTGCTACGACTACGAAAGACGTCCGCGCGCGGTCGCTCGAGCTCGAGATGTTCCTCGATGCGTGTGCGCGCTTGCTCGTCGATTGGCCCGGCTGTGAGCGCGGACGCAAGCTCGTGGCGATTGTCATGGGCAAGTTCCTCGGCGTGAACATCCTCCAGCAGCTCTTTCCGTCGCACTATGGCCGCGGGAGCGCCTACGACGCGATCACGAACCTCCTCCTTGACAGTCACATGGAAGCTGTTGGTCGAGGCGGTGGCGCTGGTGGCTTTGGGAGCGAGTACGCACCATCTGCCGGCACGACTGGCATTTGCTCCGAGAGCAGTAGCAGCGCAGCCTTTTACGCAGGCGGACTGTCGTCCCGCACACTGCTGTCCATGCGCTCGTCGTCGTCGTCGTCGCTCTCGCTGCACGACGAGGACGAGTTGGCATGATGATGCATGTCTTAGTATTGTTATGCAGGAGGTTTTGTAAAATCGATCGAACGAAGATTGATGTATACAAAACCTGAATATGAAATCCGCGTTGAGAGGATTCTGTCTGGCACTCGAGCTTTTTGCCACATCCGAAACAGCAGCGCCATCAAGATGGACGAAAGAGCACAAGCAAGCAGCGATAGCAATGATGTGCAGGCGCTCGCACAAGAGTTCCACGACGTCGGCTTTGTGACGCTCGAGACGCTGGACCTGATGCCACCACAAGCGCTCGTCGAGCGTGTGCGCGCTGCTGTCTTGCGCAAGTTCGACGCACACCTGGCACTCGCCCAAGCGCAAGCAATCGACTTGGCCCTGCTCAAGAGCGCCGAAGTGCTCGCTGGCTTTTACGTGCGTGAAGGCGGGCGCGTCGACATGCAGATCAGTGCGCTCGAGTTCCAACCGCCTCGCACTGCTGCTATTGGTGGTAGCGATCCTGAGGATGTCGATCCTAGCGACACAACCGTCGATCCAGCGCCGTTCTATAGGATGGCGCGCTGCTGGCAGCGCCTCATTGACACGATCTTCAGTGCGAATGACGACGCCAGCAATGGCGACACAGACAGCGCAGCTGAGCCAGCAGCAGCGCAGGCTACAAGCGCTCGTTATCGTCTCGAGTACATTGGTTGCGTCGTTTCTCGACCAGGCGACTTGGACCAGAACTGGCACCTCGACGGTGTGCACCGCAACCTACTGAAGCACGAACGAGGTGCGTCAATAGCTCATGCATCCATCCAACGCACCATATAGGACACAGTCTCATCCTGTGAGCTCTGTGTGCTATGCTGCGCTGCTAGCCGACCGTCTCAATGTCTTTGTGCCGCTCGTCGACCTGAGCGACGACGTTGGAGGCACCGAGATGAAGCGCGCGTCGCACGTCCGCGCGAGTGTGAACGGCGCAGCGTTCGAGAGCTACGCGCACCTTCCAAGTGTCACGCCCTGCGTGCGCGCCGGTACGCCGATTGTGATGGACTATCGCGTGTGGCACCGCGGTCGAGCAAACACATCCGAGATCCTGCGTCCGCTGCTCTACTTCAAGTACGTTCAGCTGAGCGAGACACCAGCGACTGGCAAGCGATCGAGTGCGACAGCAAGCGAGACCAACAGCAGCAGCAACACCAGTGCGACAGCAAAGAAGCGGAAGCGCATTGTACTCACACAAGTACCGCCGCCTCCAGCATCGTCCGAGTCCTAGTCTGATGAGCCTTGAGCTAGCTATTCCCAAGTCAGAGATTCTCACTACTAAGTCCGCACACGTGCGCATTTACGCACTGTCACAGAGTTGCTGGAACACAGTGAGCTGCTCGGGACAGAGTCCTGCGTGGTGCGTCATGCGCTGCACGCGCGCGTGTTGACGCAACTGCGCCGCTTCATCTGCTGCGCCATCGAGCGAGCGTGCGCTCGTGTTGCTCGGGTCGTAGCGCAAGACGTCGCGCCAGACAGTCGACGGTGCGTGCGCAACGAGCTCGTGTGCGAGCTGCTGGCGCGCAAAGCTCATGGCGCCATCGCTGGTCCCAGCTGTGCCAAAGAGGTAGACTGTCACGTGGTGCACTGCGAGGCGGTAGGCAAACGCACCACGAGAAGGCGAGACGTATGCTTGGCATAGAGCGTGCGTCATGGACTGGAGCAACTGCGTGTCGTGAACTAGGACGCCTTGTGTGCACCGTGCCAGCGTCGCAGCTTCGATTCGCTGGTCATTGTCTTCGCTCTCGCCAGCGATCGTGAATGGCTCGAGCGCATGGAGCAAGCGACACGACGCGAGCTCGAGCCACACAAACTTGCGGATCGCGAGCGGGAAGTCGCTCGACAGTAGCAGCGTCACGCAGCGCGCAAACACGTCGTGACCGAACGACGACGACGTGAACTCGGCCATGAGCTTCTCGACAAACGTCAGGACGAGCTGCTCGTCGGACGCAAACGCCATGCCAGCAGCAGGTGCATTCGCGTCCTCCGAGTCGCCATCACTGCTGTTCGGCGCCGTGTCCAAGTGCTGCGCGTCGCGCAAGTGGCGTGCGAGACTCTCAAACAACCGAGTGGCGCTGCGGCTCACGACCACTGGGACAGCATACTGCGGGACGAACTGACGCAGCGCTGCGTCGACGTGCAGGTCAAAGAGCACGTCTGCGCCAGCAAAGAAGACGTGGAGGACGTGGCAGAGCTTGTCGGCATCGTCCATTGTGTGGTTCTCGTCTGAGACGTCGACACTGCGCCACGCGGCAAGAGCGCCAGGTCCAGTGTGCTGACGACGCGCACGCTCGAGCGCACTCACGTAGCGGCACGTCGCACTCACAATGAGCTTGAGCTCGTCGCTCTCCGCGCGCGTCGGTCCTGCGTCCGCTGCTTGCGGAGAGCTAGCGCTAGGGACTTCCATGCGCGAGAACGGTGCGTAGAGCCAGTAGGACGGCAGCGGGAGGCTCGAGCCGCTATACGTGGCTTCGTCTTGCGGCAGGACCAAATGGCACGACCGCTTGTCGACTGGCGAGAGAGCTGTCGAGCTACTGGCAAAGACGTGCTGCGCGTGCTCTTCGTGCTCGATCGACATCGTCACGAGCGCATGGTAGATCGGAATGAGCACGCGACTGAGCGCAGTGGCGTCCTGAGCAAAGAGTCCGACGTGCTGGAGCATCGTCGGCGCAAACAGGACCTTGTGGAGCAGTGCGCTGAGCCAGCACTCGTGGCCGCGCACGCACGACGTCATGAGCGTCAAGCCATAGGCGTACAGCACTGCAGCGAACGCGTCGTCGCTACTGCTCGTGCCGGCCATTGCGACCAAGTCGCTTGCGAGTGTGACGAGGTGGCACAGCAGGGGGACGTCGACTGGCTCAAGCTTCTGGTCAACGCCGAGCGTAAGACTCGCGAGGACGTGCGGCTTGAGCGTCGAGACGACGTGGCGCGTCACGTCTTCGTCGTCCATGTCATCAGCCAAGAGCCCGTGCGTGAGCACTTGGTGCTGAAAGTGCACGACAGCAGTCAGCGCTTCGCGTCCCAGCGGTGCGAGCGGCGACGACGTAAATGCTGCGAGCAGTGCGTCTGTCGTGGGCTCGTTGAGCGTCGTGAAGACACTCATGAAGACGCGCTCGTCCAAGTGGAACTTGCGCGCAAGTGGCGCAGCAGCAGCGAGGAACCGAATCGCAGCGACGACGACGCACCACGCGTCACTTGCAACCATCGAGTCAGCGGCGACGTACGTGACGACAGTGTCGTGTGCTTGGTTCACAAAAAAGCCAAACTGGGCAAAGTAGTGCTGCGCGTCGTGCACAGTCGCAAGGCTACAGAACGCTTCGAGCGCAGCGAACAGCGCTGTCTGGAGACGCAGAGACGTCCCTGCTGCAGCGGCAGTAGCTGTGTCCTCTGCCGCGTTCGGGGACTCGCGCGTTGGACGCACGAGGTCGGCGCCGCGAAAGCCGCAGAGGATCGGAAAGAGGTACGCAAAGCAGTGGAAGTCGAGTCCGTAGAGCAGTAGGACGCGCCAGAGACGCAAGCTCTCGAGCTGGATCGCGTCGTACAGCGCCGTCGTACTGGGGTGCTGGACTGCGAGGAAGCCCTTTGTGCTCTGGATCACGCCAGTTGCGATCAAGACGGCCGCAACGGCGCGCGAGCCCTGACACAGTGTGCGCACTAGCACGAGTGCTTTGTGCGTGAGCTCAAGCGCAGCAGTCGCGTCGTCTTGGAGCGTCAGGACCGCGTCGTTTGCAATGAACTGGCGCTCGATCGCTTTCATGAGCTTTGCGTTCGTACCGAGCGCCTTTGCAGCGAATGGCGAGTGCGCGGCGATCTGAGTGAGGACGTCGAGCATCATCGCCGTTGCGTGCGGGTCGGGGAGCTGGATCGACTCGAGGATGAAGCGTAAGCGCGTGCCAATATCCATGTGCACAAAGCCCTGGACTGGGTCGAGGAACGTCAGGTCTGCGTCTGCGATCACGCTGCCGTCTTCAGGCGACTCGCTCGTGTCAATGATCACGACTTCGCCGTTTGTCTGCGACGTCTCAAGCGCGAGTGAGGACGGCAAAGTGGCTGAGTGCCGCTCTAGGACGTTTGGGTGGACGTGGATCTGCGGCGGCGCGACAACGACACCATAGCGTCCTTCGACACCGAGAGCGTCACTGTCTAGAACTGTGGTACTCGCCGCAGCTGGGACGAGGAACGCGTGGAGCGCCGAGACCGCAGCGCTCAGCGCTGTGTAGTTCTGGTCGTCGAGCGCAATGCGCAACGTGATCGGCAAGTCCGTTGGGAGGACGCGAGGGAAGACAGCAGTCAAGTCGCCAGTCGCAACGCTCGCTGCGCGTGTGCGCAAGACTTTGGCGATTAGCGTGAGCGCCATTGCACGCTGGCTCGCGACGGTGCTTCGCGCCAAGTGTACGAGCTCGGGCATCGTGTACCCAGCAGCATCTGGCTCGTCGCCGTGGTGAAAGAGCCCCGAGTGCGTTGGGATCGCAGCAGCGCCTGTTGCCTCAATGGCAATGCGCTTGCCGTCAAAGCCAAAGCGCTCAGTCGAAGCCTCGAGCTTGGCTTTGCGCGTGAGTGGCGTCTTGACTGCTGGCGTTGATGGCGTCGCTGGCGTTGGGACAGAAGTCATCCACTCGTGCTTGGCGCGCTCGTCTGGCGGCAGCAGCGCTGCTTGCGCGTGGAGCTCGTCTTCGTTCGTGATCTTCGCGAGGTCGATCGGCGCGGCAGGTGGCGCTGCCTCTGCCTCTGGCACGATCGCTTTGCCGACTGCGACGCCCGTGCCAGCGCCAAGCGATCGACTGCTGCTACTGCTGTCTGTACTAACTGAGCTCTTTGCAAGTGCCACTGGCGCTTTCTTGTTCTTCTTCTTGCCCATGAGCTTGGCCACAAGCGCCGGGTCGAGCGACGCCATGAGCTCTTGCTGCGCCTCGCGGATCTCGTCGAGCGACATCTCCTGCAGCCGCGCGCGGTTCGTCCGGTCGATCTCCGCTTGCTCTGGGTCCATTGACGCTGGCGCTACAGCTGCTGCTTCAGCTTTCTTCATTGCGCTAAAGCGACTTGGCTTAGCAGAGCTAGCAGCAGGTGGAGCGGCGCCAGGCTGGCGCTGCCGCTTGCCAAAGAGACTCTCGCCACGGCGCTGGACAGCAGGGAAGCCGTTCGCTTGGATACGTGGCATGACGTTCACATTGCGGATGTTGAGCTCAATCACGTCGCGCTCGACGACGCTGCCGAGGATCTGCGGTCCGCTTGGAGCATCAGCGTCCGCATCTTCGCTTGTAGCATTGGCATTCGTGGAAGTTGGAGCTGGAGCAGTAGCAGTAGCAGTTGGCTTGTTGCGTGCGCCACCGACGCGCGAGACTTTTGCAGCTGGGCGCTTACTCTGCTTCAGAAAGTCCTCTTGCTCTTTCAGCAGCTGCTGGAGCTCGTCGTCGAGGTCAAGACCTGCGATCGCAGTCGCATCCACCGACGCATCTGCTCCACTCGAGCTCATTGTCGTCGCGATTGCGTTGGTTTAGTTGCCTCGAAAACGGTGTTTTCCGCGCTTTTGTCACTACCGACCGTTAAACCTTTAAAGTTAGAGTTTACGACACATAGTGTCAAGTGTGTAAGAGTTTGTCCTTGCTTTTTGCACTATCGACAGGTTGTTTCTGCTCACTCATACATTTTTCAAGTGTAATGGAGTTTCTTACTCCATCCAAGAGATCTTTCACAAACACACAACTCGACAAGACAAACAACAACAAGAAGACCAACAAGAAGCGATGGCGCGTAAGGAGCAGAAGCAACAGCACGTTGAGGTAAAGATGGCGCCCTTAGCAGACCCAGTGAAGGCAAGGACCGTGGCTTTGCTGGCAGCCTAGCACGTGATGCTCGTTCACGGCTACTCGGCCACTGATGCCAATGCCAGACATTCCTGGCGTGTCGAGCCTACAGAACAAGTTCGGCAAGGCGCTACACACACTCGTGCTTGTCCTCCGACACCACAGCGCGACCAAGCCGCACCTCTACGATCTCTATGATCTCCACGATCTCCGAGGCGATCGTCGCATTGCACGTCGAGTGTACGACGCTGCGCATCTGATCGTCGACAGAGCGTGGGTATTTATCACGCTCCAATCTGCTGCGATCGAGCAGCTCGTGCTCTCAAGCGCCAGGATCAGCGCATTGACGCGCTCGAGGCTCGGCCGACGACTGACGACGCGCGCACCAGGAAGCGGGCTCCGGCTCCAAGTGACGAGAACAGCGCCCTTCGGCCACTCCGCTCAGCGCGACGTGGTTCTGCAGCGAGCCGCGGTTGTAGGATCTGGAGGCACAACGGTCGCACGGCGACGACGTGAAAGCGCAGAGGCAGCGCAAGTCCGACGCCAAGACGGTCACGGCGTACATGAATCTCTTCATCGACGAGCTTGTGCTGCACGAGAGTGCAGTCACGTACCGTGACGACGTGATGGCGCTTGGCTCGAAGGCAAAGCAGGGCGTTGCGACCTTCTTGTCGCATCACGACATCGCGGCCAAAGGCTCACAGTCCGTGTTGAAGCACATGCGTCGGCTTCATAAGGCGGGCGAGCTAAACGACCTCATCGTGCAGCACGAGCGTCGCCTTGCCGCCGGCACAATCGTCGATCCTTTGCCCGCAAACGCGCGCGACGTGCTTCAACCTGTCTTCATCGACAATCAAGAGTAGCCCGTACGCACGCATCGCAGTCGCACCAGCACTCGCACTCACCCCAGAACGTGCGGTCATTTGCGCACTTGCAGATGCAGTTGTCGCTGCTGGGACCACAGCTGGAGCAGTCGCATTAGCTCTCGCAGCGCTCGGCGTCGCATCAGTCGTAGCAGACGTTAGAGCAGCTGTCGTCGGAGCAGTAGTCGTGGCGACGGCAGTCGTAGTAGCAGCAGTCGTAGTAGTAGTAGTAGCGCAGAAGTCGCATTCGCTTGCGCACAGGTAGCTATCGCAGTTGTCGCACTTACATTCGATGCTCACATACAACAACCAATATATATTGCACGCAACACGCGCGCGCACGCACGCACACATACACGCACACAAATGCAAACGCGACATCACTGCAAAGCAAGCATGCGCTCTATCACGCTCTCGCGTGAGCTGGTCTTCCTCTGTTGGTCCCGCTGCTTGTTGATGTCGTCCCGCTGTCTCGCTTCGTCGCTCGTAGTCACACTCGTGCGTTCGCTTCCTTCTCCACGTTCTCTCACTCATGCAAAACGCATCCACGCACATGCAAGTGGATGCCACCTCGTTGGACCACTAGGTGGACGTCATTGGCAGACAGGATGATGCACTCACAGTACATGTGCTCGCCACCTCTCGCTTGCTCTCGCTTGTTTGCCGACGCTCGCGTGCTCGTGTGGCTCTCGACTTGACGCGCTCTCTTTGTGAAAAGAAAGAGGAAGAGAAAACGAGAGTTGGTGTGGCATAGATTGCCACACAGCGATATGTGAGCGCGTGCTGGATACAGTGCTGGAATGCTGGATATTTTATGGTATTGTAAAAGACCAACTTATGGCGGAAAAATGAACACCTAAGCATTTTTGACGTAGCGTATTTAAAACTCATTATTATGGAACACGAGCTGTACTAATCGATAGATCGAAAGAGAGCTATCTGATGAGCCGCGATACATGCTTTAGATGGATCTCGAAGATGTGTTACACTGGTTTTCATTGATGAAAAAATGGGCCGTAATTTTTGAACGGAACAGTTTTTGGCCGATGATATTTAGTACAAACGTCCAATGAAAAGTGTGCAAATTACTGATTTACTCTGACTCTCGACAAACGAATGTTCACCAGTGATGCCGTTCACGCACACTCTTTGCAGATTGAAAATAAGCATCGCCACCTTTGGTACATGATCTAACTCGCAATGGTTGCACCTCTACGGCGTGTTTTGTATTTCGAATGGTTTACTTGCTCTTTGTATAGAAGTGTTGACAAGTCATTATCTTGTTCGATTTTTGGTTTTGGCCATCAACTGGTCGTCAATTGGATTTACCCAATCACAAATGCCAATTTCTCTTTTCCTGCATTTTCATTGGATGTTGCCAGAAACCGGCCATCAATCGGAAGGTGGCCATAAATTGGACTTTTACCTTATGGTACAAACAAGAAGCCAATATGCAAATGTGATTCACAGCGCTCGAGCTGCCTGAAGGCGGCGACTGCGGCGCCAGTGCGGTGCCTCGTCCTCAGTCTGTCCGTCGTCAAGCCAATCTGCCCGTGTATGTACGTGCGACCCACGGCGCTAGACGCCGAAAAAGTCCATCGCAGACGAGAGCGCTTGTCGCGTGCGCACGGCTGCGGGCTTCGAGTCTTTTGGGTTCACGGTCGGGTCGAGGCTTAAATACGAGTGAGGGTTGGTCGGCCCGGCGCTAGAGCGCGAGCGCGCGGCCGTGAGCTCTTGCTGGTCACGCCGGAGACTGCGCACAATGTGCGCTTCGTGCTCGCGCCGCTCGCTCTCTTCGCGCCGCACTTGGCGCTCAATGTCGTACTTCTTCTGGTGCATCCGGTACAGCTCTTTCTCGGCGCGGCGCAAGCGCTCTTCGACCACGGCGCGACGGCGACTCTCTTCTTCGAACCGCTTCTCCCACACACTGCGCTGCTCCTCGAGCTGTGCGCGCTCGAGATTCCAGCGTCTGTGACCCATCAGTTGACCCAAGTGACCCATTTGACCCACCCACACGGATACGATCAGTCCATGGAAGTATTGGAGGCAGCAGAGCCATTGGCAAAGGACGCACCGTTCGTCTTCTGCTTTCTGTGCGTCGAGCTTGATGCGGTCGAGCGCTTCTTGCTCGAGTCTATTGCGTGTGTATGTCATACATGACCAGCAGTCAGCGCGATGCAGCTACACGTCCACACACAGATACGCCACATACAGAAGCAGCAGTACGCACCGTCGCTCGAGGTCTTCGTTCACGTACTCGAGGTCGTTCTGGCGCCGCGCCTGTGCTTCGACGAATCGCTTTGCGTCTGCGAGTTCGCTCTGCAAGCGCTGCACGAGCTGCCCGTCGCGCCTGTGCTCGCGCTCAAACAGCGGTACGTTGTCCATGTCTGCCTGGAGCACCATCGACGACAGCACGTGTGATCGTGAAAGTGTGAGTGAACGCATGCGACGAAGGTAGCGCAGGTCAGCAGCGCGTGGCGCACGTAATCACGTGCTCGTGTGCACGTGTTTGCTTGCGTGCGAGGCGCGAGCAGGTGCGCGAGCGCAGGTGCAAGCACAAGGCGTGCAGTACTCACTCGCGCGAACGAATTTCCCCAGTTGCCAGCGGCGACTGCTCCTTGCTCATGCGCTAACATCGCCGGAGGGAAGCACGGCTCGTTGGTTGTTGTCTGAGCGGCGTCTTCGTCCCACACAGCAGATCCGCAGATCGGTAGTAGCACCAGCAGATCAGCAAGTGGCGCAGCAGCGAAGAGCAGCCAGCGAGACAGCGAGTGGGTGAGTGAACGAGCGAGTGAGCGAGCTTGCTGCCAGCCGAGTCTTGAGCCTCAAACCTCGAGTCTGCGCGCGCGAGCGAGCGGTTCTTGTCGCGGTGTTGTGTTGTGTGCTGTTTGAGTTGTTTTTGGTATTGGTTTGGTTTTGTATGGGCGAAAATAGTGGACCAGTCAGATCCAGTTTTCGATTGGGTTGGACAAAATTTAAATAAAAGAAAACCACTTGTACGATTTAAGAAAAACCACCCGACTGATTTCATAACCCAAGTATCAACATTTGGGTTTAAAGACGTGGGTGTGCTGGGTTTAAATGTTGATAAGCATACCATCGCCATTTCTTATGTGGTGGACATAACAATTAATGTCCACCACATGCAAATTTGAACGGGCCAATCACAACGCTCGAAGGTTAAATTCTTGGTCTATGGGTTGGGTTGTAATTCGAACAGGTTCCAATGTCGAGGGACTATGTTGAAAAGAGAGGGGCCAAAAACACAAAAAACGATATAATCAGCTGCCATGACGATTAATCACTTGAATTGCGCTAAATCAGTACTATTAGCTAATTTTGATGGTCTTTTTATGGTGTCAATGTAACTCATTCTCGATACAAATGCTGTTCCAAAGCGTTACTTTTCGCTAACCCGAATCGCTGAGCGACGAAAATGAAATAGTTTTATATAGCAAATGTATCGAGAATGAGTTCCAATTAACACGTGAATAAGTATACACGGCCGTTTTTATCCTATTTTAGTACATCAATGCAACACGAGCTTGTCAAAAGTGTCAAACTCTGGAGGGTCTCGAGTGACCGTCAACTTCAACGTTGGCGTGCGTGGTGTGTGTGCATGAGCGATGCCTGCCTGCTCTCGGCTGGCCTCGCGCTCACTTCCCTCACTTCCCGACTCACCGCCGCCCCACCAAGCCCTCTCCAAGCCTCGCTCCAAGCCATGCTCCAGCCTCAAGACCTCGCTCGCCGCCACATGACCGGCGAAGCCCGGGTCGCTGCCATCTACATGGCAGTGACTCTGGGCCAGCCAGTCGCTATGGTCGCTCACATCCTCCGCATGCAGGAGAGCACCGTGCGTGTTCTCGTCCACCGCGTCACGCGCGGCCAGACGCAACGCCCCTACGTTGTTCGTGCCGGCGAGTCGATCGTCCGCGAAGCGCTGTTCTTCCCCTCCGCTGCTGCAAACGATCGCTTTTTCGCACTCGCTGGCAACGCTCGCACCACCCTCGACGTGAGCGTCTACCTCGTCACCAGCCTGCGAGTACGTGAAGCCTGTTTGATTTGACTCAAACGAGATTTGTCACACTTGAGACTGCTGACCAAGGCTTTTGTTGCATTTGTTGCTTTGTGACACATGCTACAGATGCTGGGCGTGCTTCAAGAC
>JAASFN010000116.1:0-39039 GCA_023333795.1 Globisporangium rhizosaccharum
CAGCAAATGGCTCGGAGCGACGTCGGTCCGGTCGACCGATGCGGTCGCGAGCCATTTGCTGTTTGAAAGCGACACCCGGTATCCGGTCCGCTCCAGGCACCGATGTGGCCACACTTTTGCGAATTGACGGCAAACCTCCTGTCCGGCGATGTGTTTGCGAGCCATTTGCTGGTTGAAAACGATGTGCGGCGTCCGGTCACTCGCTAGGTTCGCGAACTTTGTAGAGGATCTCGGATCGAGATGAGGAGACGCGCAGCAGCGCGGAGCATCGATCGAGGAGCAGCGAGGACGAGATACGTGTAGAGCACTATGAGCCGAGGAGGAGACAACCAGATGCCGCGCGTCTGCTTTGACGACGAGTTCCGCGTGCGCGTGCTCGAGAAAGAGAACATTGAGCACACGCAAGAGCTCGAGCAAGAGAGCAACCAGTTTGCGACGAGTACGTGTGTGTGCTGTGCTGTGTGTGTTGTGGGAAGCAACAACCCATGTGGTGACGACGACAGTAGTATGGCTGCAGATCACTCACACAAGCGATCATGGCTGTGCTGGTCACTTGTGTGCTTGCCAGAGCTCGAGGAGTTCCACGAGATCATCAAAGGCGTGCTCGAAGTGCTCGAAGGACAAGCCAAGCGCATCGAGCGCGAGAAGCTCAAGGCGATCGGCCAGCGCAATCGCGTCGACAGCGAAGTGGAGAACCGCAATCGGCAGAAGCAGATGCTCGAGTCGCTCATCAAAGAGAAACAGACCGAGCTCGAGCGGTGCGTCTTGCGAGCTCTAACAGCCTTGTGCCTCTGTCTCGAATGCGCTAACGACGCAGTGCTATTGCTACTGATGCTGTCTTTGGTAGCTACCATCTCCAGTACCAGTCGCTCGCAAAGATCGCAGACGAGCAGCAAGCGCTGATCGACAAGCTGAGCAACAACGAAGCATAGCGAAGCAACCAAGGAGACGAACGACGCAGTACTGCTGGCACTTAGTCCCTCACACTGACGCGCACTCGTTCTAGTACGAGTAGTCACTTCATTCAAGTCGCCTTGAGCGTTGAGGATACACGGCGCAGTGCATCTTGTGCTGCTGTTGTTGGTACTGTTGCTATGGAGCTAGACGCTCGAGTCGCCTTCACCACCACTATCAAGCAGCATAGTGCTCCACTTGTCTATGGTCGGTCCCAGAACGCACTCTCTTGCTGCGCTTGCTCCAAGACCGCGAGTGTACACGCGAGTGGCGAGCGCACAGTCATGTCGTACTCGCACGTCGACGGTTCGTCGACACTCGCGATCTCATTCGCTTCGCCACACTCGAGCTGCACGCGCACCGATCTACAGAGAGAGAGACACATACACACGAGAGTGAGCGACACGACCTACTGCCTCACGCCTCTCATAGCCCACGACACAGTAAGCGGCACATGGACGCACCGCTCTGGTCCGTTCCAGCACTTTTGACCGTTCGCAAAGCGCATCTGCGCATAGTCCACTGCGCCATCGCTGTCACCGCCGTCCTGGGTGCTCCAGCCAGTCCACTTGCCCAAGAGCGTGTGGTCCTGCTTCACGTCTGCGAACGCACAGAACTTGTACGTGTACTTGTCAATCGCTCGCTCGATGCACGCGTCCTGGAGCGCAAAGTACGCGCGGTCAGGACCAAAGTCCGTCGCTGCTGCTTGGATCTTTGCATCGCGCTGCGTCTCGAGTGCACGGATGTCGTCGTCGATCTCGCGAACGATGCGGCGCAGCGACTCGGCTTCGTTCAGGACGACGGACTCGTCCAAGCGAGGGCTGCGAGCACGTACGCACCAGATGCAATGGCATCAGTCATCGCCATAAGATCCTCAGCGCTACAGCGCTAGGTCGGTCAGTCATACAAGACACGATGGGACGTACAAGAGGTAGCTGTAGGCAAAGACTGGAGCGTCCCAGACGACCTGTGCGCTCCAGACTGCGTGCTGGTAGCCGCGGTACACTTGACCGTCTGCGAGGCGGCGAAACCACGGCGCATGGACAACGTGCGTCTCAAACACAGTGGATGGTGACGGGAGCCACTGACTCGTATTGAGCTTGAACGCCGTGACAACGAGGTCTGTGACTGTGCGCGGGACAAACAGCATGAGCTCGACGACTGCGCGAACCGGCGAGCAAAGCACACCAAGCGTCCGCAACGCGTAGAGCGCAATGCGCTTGCGTCCAGCAGCGTCGCCATTGAAGAGCGGACCCAAGAAGTCTTCACGGCGCATCTGGTCCGGCGTCTTCTTGGGCTTCTTCATGCCGCGTCTAGGACAGACAGCGCAACAGATGCATCGAGAGACGTAGGCAGACAGATGGACATAAGCATGAGTGAGTGCGAGACTGAGGAGCGACGCTCCAGACAGACAGATACGACGCAGCTCCGTACGGTTTGCTCAGACTCGTGCTTGGCGACTGCTGCTGCTGCTCACGCTGCATGCGCAAGTACTCGGCGAGCGACACGCGCGTGCCATCAGACAGCTCAACTTGGCTCTTTACGCGCAAGCTGCTCGTCTCCTGTGCGTCTTCCGATGCGTCGCTGACAGTCGCAACGGATTCGCTCGTCTCTGCATCTGGAGTCGCAGCAACGAAGTCCAGCGCGTCGACGTCCATGAACGCCGCAGTGTCTTCTTCGCCTACTGGCGCAGCACAAGTCGTACCAGTCGCGTCGTCTGCGACACAGACACTCGTGGTCGGCGCCTCCTGTTTGTTCGAAGACTCTGCTGCGTCGTCTTCTACCGCTGACTCTGATCCACTTGCATCGCTAGTGTGCGTTTGAGACTGAGACTGAGACTGCCGCGCGAGCTCGAGCCGCAGCTGCGTCTCTCTGCGCTCTTCGTGCTCTTTGTACACGACCACGCGCGCTTTGAGCTGCTCGAGCGCTGCGAGCGTCTCGGATGCTGCTGCTGCCGCGCCAGACGCATTGTCAAAGTACGTCTTGACTTGCGTATCGAGGATCGCCTGGCGCTTTGCGAAGCCGCGCTGCACGACTGCAAGCTTGGCCAACGCAGCGTCTCGGAACGCGACGGCGTCCGTCGCACACGTGTTGCTGCACAAGGGTGGAGCTGTGCGGTCAGTCTGGAGCTCGTCGGTACCGTCACAGCAGTCGCAAATGCCATCGTTGACACGCGACGTTGGGATCTACACACACAAGCACATGTAGAGAGAGAGCACCGCCATTGCGTGAGTGAGGAGCTCCATCCTGTCTCTGTCTCGCACGACTGAAGCATTACGCATGTACATCTCTGTTTGCACACTACCTTTGTTGTGAAGTAGCCGTCGTTGTAGCAGAAGAACGTGCTCGAGAGCACGTGCGAGCACGCCGCAGTGCCTGGTTCGTCCTCGCCGTCGTCGCAGTCGCAGTAGTCGTCGTTGACGCGGTTGAGCGGCAGCTCTTGCAGCACACCGCGTACAGTGCACGCGAGCGTCTCGCGCTGAAACTTTGGCTGCTCTTCTGGCGCGATACCACGCACACTAGCGCCGTGCAGTTCATTGTCTGTACTCGCAGCTGCACGCGCTGCTGCATGGAGCGCTGCGGAGCTCGCAAGCAGCAGCAGCGCTGTCGTACGCCGCCACATCATCATCCTCGTCGCCATTTTGTGTTGTGTGAGTTGCAAATGCGTCAGATTTCACGAATCAAAATAGTGAAATATGGGATTGGTGATGTTTCGTAATAATCAGGATTCGAGAACCTCGTTGGAGCTTCATACGCTGACTGTCGTGCGCACCAGTCAGTAGTGGTCGTCTGCGTAGTAGTCGTTCGTGGACGCGTACGCACTCGGTTGCGTACAGAGCACGCTTCCGACCTTTTTGAACTTGGACATTTTGAACAAGTGCTCTGGGTCGTCGCGCTCGTGGCGACTCGAGTGCAAACGCACGTCTTTGCCCTGCGACGCCCGCGTCTCGCGCGGCAGCGGCAGCTTCTGCTCAGTAGTACGCAATAAGTGCAACAACAGAGTCAGTCAGTCAGTTGAGCACAGCAGTCCCGATATGAAGCAGCAGCGACTATGACGCACTCCTTTGATCTTCATGTTGCTCAGGTCTGGATAGTCGGCGTTCTCTGTACTGAACGACGTGAAGCGCGCTTGGATGAGCGCATTCACGTCCTCTGACTCTCTAGAGAGACACGAAGAGAAAGAGTGAGAGAGGTCGTCAGGATCAAGTGCTGACACAGCGATCACAGCAGTGACGCAGAGGTACTAGGAAGCGTACGTACTTGGACTTGATGCCGTAGACCATGTCGTTCGTCGGTACAAAACCTGCTTTACTCTTTGCTGCAGGCTTCACGATGATGTCTGGATGCTCGTTCGCAAACTTGCGCGTCTCACCCGCTGTGATGCATCTGCTCATGGCAACGCAAGCGTCTACTGTCAGCGGCTGCCTTCTACAACTACCAGCACCACCGGCACACAGCACGCAGTACAATTGCAGACAAACACTCTTGCGTACCCATTGAGAATCGCTTTGCGGTTCGTCTCGATGAAGCTCCGTCCGGACTTGGCAGCAGGCGATGGCGTCGCTTGGACCCACTTGCCAATCACTTCGCCAGCGCTCTCGGGGTCGCGCACGATCTCAAAGCCGTACGCGTGGTTCGGGTTCTTTGCGTCCGGGAGGTCGTACGACGTCCTGCGCACGTTCCCAACCGTGCTCTTGATCATTGTGCGGCGCAGCGAGCTCGAGTGGTCCTTTGCCATCTTGAAGAGGTGGCCAGAGTTTGCACAGTCACACACACACTTGCGCGTTTGCTGCTCTTGCGACAACGACGACGACTAGCACTCGTGCTGCTGCTGCTGCTGAAGCTCCGGTGTCGTGTCTGTCGTCCTGCCTGCGAATGACCGCGGCTGCAGCAGTGCGGCGCAGACGTCGATGCGCATCAGACACACACCGGCGCAGCTCGCAGGAGCATGTGGTGAGCTTATCGGCTTGAAGTCGGAATTAGATCTGAGCAAGAATAGACAAGCGTATAGCGACGGATACACTCTCGCAATGAAGCAAAAATATGAGTACTACAACTGTTTGTCCGGATAAGAATAACTCAAGATTGGTATTATTTTGGTCATCGTCCAGATAAACCGGATGATAGTACACGCTATACGCACGGAGCTGCTCCAATCGTTCCTGTTGGTGACTGGTGCACCGCAATCGCTGCTGCATTGGCAGAAGCTCGACTGAACGGGTGAACGGCGCACGAGTCAGCAGCAGCAGACGCAGCACCTCGAGAACCGAGTGATCAACCGACCGACCGAGTGAGCGACACATACACACGTAAGCAAGCAAGCAGCATGAGCAAGAAGGTGGCCGCGCAGCTGAAGAAGCTCCAGGGCGACGAGTGGGACTCGGACAGCGGCTCGGAGTCGGCGCCAGCGTTCGACAGCAAGCAGGACTTTGTGACGCTCGAGAGCACTGCGGCTGCTGCGTCGACGACCGCTGACGGCGAGTCGAAGAAGCAGAAGAAGCGCGCTGCGCGTCTCGCAAAGCAGCAGCAACAGCAGAGCGGCGACGCTGCTGCGGCAGCTCCAGCCACTGGTAGCAGCAGCACGAAGCCGTCGAGCGTTATTTATTTGGGCCGCATCCCCCATGGCTTCTACGAGAAGCAGATGACGGGCTTCTTCAAGCAGTTCGGCGTGGTCAAGCGCCTGCGTCTGTCGCGCAACAAGCGCACGGGCAACTCGAAGCACTACGCGTTCATTCAGTTTGAAGAGCCCGAGGTCGCGCAGATCGTCGCGCGCACGATGAACGGCTACCGGCTGTTTGACCACACGCTGTCGTGCCACCTCGTGCCGCCGCACGCCGTACACGAGCGCATGTTCATTGGCGCGAGCAAGACGTTCAAGCCGCTGCCGTGGACTGCGATTGCGCGCAACAAACACAACGCTGAGAAGAGCTACGAGCAGACGCTCGCGCTCAACAAGCGACTAGTGAAGAAGGAGAACCTCAAGCGCAAGGCGCTCGAAGCGCTCGGGATTGACTACGACTTCCCAGGCTACGCCGCGCAGGTGCCAGCGAAGAAGACGCACATTACGTTCGAGTGAGCGTGTACGTGAGAGTCGCGCAATAGACGAGCGCGCGAGCGCACGAATGAATGCATGCGCGTCGATCTGCTGCAGTGGCGACGCTCGTTAACCACTGCCGTCGACGCATTGCAACGTACCCTATGTAACTGCACCCAACTACAATCTGTCTTTTTGCGCTTTTGCTTTGCTTGTTGGTCATTGTGTCGGTGTCTGCTGTCACGAGTGTGTCGTCACAAGTGCCAGCGCACCATGCTTGAGGAGCTCCAGCTTGCTTGTGTGAAGGCAACTCCATTCATTTTCAGTTGATTGACGACATTCGAATGAAATGACTTGAGTTTGTATGAAAGAAATAGAATATGCTTAGCTCAACCGTCAACACAAATTGGACCTCGTTCAAAATCAAAATCAAACGCGAAGCAACATGACGGAAGTCCACGCGAATGCGCGCGCTCGGGTGTTCCGGTTCGACGAGAGCGACGACGACATGATGGCGCCACTGCCACCGCCACCTTGTCCACAGACACGACCAGTTGTGGTGCATGGTATCCCAGCAGCCACTGCTTTGCGTGCAACAGCACACAAGCAGCGAGCAAATGATCGGCGACTTAGCAATGGTGCTGGTGCAGCGTCGGAAGACGATGTTGGCGCGCCGCAGACACCGCCAGTGCCACACGCACATCCACTCGCTGCGCTCGCTCGAAACAACAACAGTCACGCCGCACATCGACAGCATGCATCAACGCGCCAGCCGCTGCGAGGCAAGCGACTGAACCCAGCGTTCTTTAACCCCGAGCGCATCAACGCGTTCCTGCGCAACGAGACTCGAGCAGACAGTGGCGACGCAGTAACAACAGGCCGCTCGCACAGCAGCAACAACGTAACCACGTCTCACACATCGATCGAGAGTCCACACGATGCAACAGCGCCGTCGCCAATAGAGACGCGTGTGCTGCACTCGAGTCGCGCGCTCGAGCGCCGAATGCGCAAGATTGAAGCAACGCCTGCACTCGTTCCTGAGCTGCTCGAAGACGAGCGCGTGCGGGCTGCAACAGATGCGAGTCACTGGCGTCCAGAGCTCCATCCACTGCCACTACACACTGCGCTTGCACCTTCCGCTAATGGCGCTTCGTTGTCGATTGAAGACTCGGCGCTCGAGCGCGCACGGCTGCGCAAAGTCGGCAAGCAAGTCGATCCAAAGTGGCTCGAGCGGCAACGCGACGCAGCGAACCGGCCACGTGCACCGCTTGACCGACCGGACGAGCTCCACTTGCGCGAGCAGCTCTTCCAGTCAAGTTCATCGGAGCTGCTCGCAAGCGGCGTCTTGTTTGACGACGACGATGCAACGCGGCTCTTGTCGTTTGACTCACTGCAACCGACACGGACGCTACCGATAGTCAGCAATGGTACAACTGGTTTGCCTGGCTGCTGCTTCGACACGTGGGCACTCTAGCACAAAAGGCAACCGACGAGATCGGGCTCAACAAGCAACTGTGAACGTGTTCAACAAGACACTTTCACACACACTCTTGCACATTCGTGACTGCAAGTGCAAGTGCAACTCGCAACGTCACTGGCTCGACAAGTTGGACGAACTGACTCGTGCAACTGCAACTTTCACACATCGACTGAAGACGCAACTGCACCTCTCTCGTCAGTACTTTCCAACAAACGACGCGAGCTCTCGCTCCAGTGCAAGTTGCTTCCGCTTGACAAGCACAACCGTTGCACCAAGTGCGAGGAGCACGACGCCAGCGTGGAGAACCTGGTCGAGCGACGGTGCTGCGAGGAATGCAAACGCCATGGTCGCGCACTGAAGCAGCCCGAGCAATACAGCAGAGCCAGCACCGCTGTCGGACGACAAGTCGATCGCTCCAACGCTCAAGAGCAGCGTCGTCGCGAATGTCAAGACGTCCAGCGCAACGACAAACTGGTGACCGTAGCAGTTGCAGCAGTAGCAAGGAAAGCAAAGGAGAGAGTGTGTGTTTGTCAATGCTCTGCAGAGGTGCGAGACGCATACAATCAGAAGCAATTGACGCACCGTCTTCAGCGAACTGCCTGCGTGTTTGCGAGGTCGCAGACCAGACGCGCGGCCAGCACTGCGCTGTGCACTTGCATCGACTGCAAAGCCCCAGATGCTGATGCAGCAGAGCATGAGTGCGAACGCAAGGAGCACGCGACAGACCTCGCGGATCTTTTGCTGCAATTGCATCGCGAGAGAGAGTTGAAGGCATCGATGTGAGTGAGTGTATGCAGAAGAGAGCGATCGCAGTGAGAGCCACAAACGGAGCAACTGCACCTGCCACGTAGCTGCTCGAAACACATCTCGCTCAGCTTCTCGCAGTCGCCGCTACGATTCAAAGTCGACATTGTGCATACCGATCAATGAGGCAACATGACCACACGACTGCAAGCAAAGCGCATGGGACGTGTCAATTGTACCTGCAGCGAGTTGGTCGGATCAAGCACATGGCGCGCATGGACCTGTCAACGAGTTACACGCCCGCATGTTAACGATAGAGCGTGCATGTGTGAAACGTAAGACTAGTCCTCACGTACCAGTCGCTGGAGACTCTGCTTTGCGCTCGCTGGCTGCTCGCTCATGGGCTGCTTGGCGACGAGGAACTGGCTCAGCGCGTCGCTCTTCATTGCTGCGTACTTGCGCTGCCTGCACAGACAAGCGCGTGTGTGAGCGCAGATCCATACAAACAGCAGAGGCGTGGGCCATGCTACACACAAAGCTGAAAGCGTGAACGTAGTGAGAGCGCACCAGACGCGATCGTCCTGCAGCAGCTGCTTCATGCGGCGACACGAGCTCGCGAGCGCGACTGTGCTCTGCACATCCAAGAACATTGTGATCGTCGGCCAGTGCGTGCGCAGGCGCTTCGAGTGGAGCTTCACGCGCTTGTGCAAGTTCTTGCGCTTGCGCTCCTGCAGCGACAGCACCGTGCGCAGCGATGACGGCGGCGTCGGTGTCGCCACTGGTCGTCGAGCAGCGAGCAGCGGCTGCGCTTCGAGCTTGCTGCTCGTCATGATGTTCCGGTGTCTGATTTTCTAGGCACTCCAGCGATCGTAGCAATACTAAAAAGGGGTTTGGTACTCATTATATAGAGGTATCATTGTCTGTAAAACAAAGCAGTAGTAGCTATAAAGAGGTGAAAGCATGTGAACGCGATGATGATTGAGATGTATCGAGATGGATGGCGCATGTCGTCGCGTGCGTCGTGTTCACTAGCACTGATCGAGAGATAGAGAGAGAGCGCGCGTGTGTGCACACTCTGTCTGTTTGTTTGCTCTGTCTAGCGATCGTAGCGGCGCGAGTGGTTCGCACCACCACCGCCCGACTGTTGGTTGCTGCTGTTTGGCAACGACCCGCGCTGTTGGTGCATGTTGCGCAGTCCTGCCTTGAGCGCTTCGATGCCGCGTGGCACTGGCGCAGCAGCCGCCGCACTAGACGCGGAGAACGACTGCACTGGCTGCAAACTGCCGCCAAACGCCGACTGGATGCGCGCACCGCGTGGAGGCGGCGGACCGCTGTAGCCGCTGCTGCTGTTGTTGCCGTAGCCGCCAGCATTGCCGTAGCCACTGTTGTAGCCACCACCGCCACCACGACCACCACTGTTGTAGCCACCGCCACGACCACCACGCTGCTGATGCTGCGGTGGCTGGTTGCTGTAGCCACTAGCGCCACCATTGTAGTTGAAGCTGCCTTCACTGAGTCCGCCGTACTGTCCGCGCTTGTTGCGCGGCTCCTGCGAGCCCCAGTGCCCAGCGCCGTTTGTCAAGTACTGATTGTACTGCTGCCCGCCGCTCTGGTTGTCACTGTAGCGATGCACGTTGAGGTTGTTGTTGCTGTAGCTGCCTTGCTGCTGCTGTTGCTGGTAGCTGTTGTTGTAGTTGTTGCTGTAGCCACCACGACCACCGTAGCCGCCACCACCACGACCGCCATTGCCACGTCCGCCGTTGTTGTTGTTGTTGTTGTGAAAGTTCGTCTGACGCACATTCGTGAGCCCAGCGCCGCTCGCTGCACCGGCCAAGTCGATGATATTGATGTTCGCTTTCCCAAAGAACGGGATCGATATCCGGCGGTCGCTGTCGGACACGAGCACAGGCGCTGGGATCTCGGCGCCGGCGAGGATCTGACAGACATGACGGAGCTTCTCTGGCAAGCGGTACTGGAAGCTGTAGCACTGGTTGTTCGGGATGTCCTGGAGGTGCTGCTGCGACTTCTCAGGACTCGGCACGATGCACCCGATCGGGAAGTAGACCGACTCGACGTATGTGAGCGTGCCGTTGAACGACTCGGAGATCTTTGGGTTCGCTTGTCCTTCAATCGTCTCTGCCGTCGGCGGCACGTCGATCACGGGGCACTTGGCGTGGAAGAACACGATTTCGCGGCCAAAGCGCTCATTCCGCTTCTTCTCCGCGTCCGTGAGCTGCGCATTGCCGGCTTGCATCGCAGCGAGCAAGCGCGCTTCGTCAATGAACGGCAAGAGCACGACCCAGAGCCACGGCATGGCTTTGCCGTTCGGGTCGACAGGGATGTCCTTTGGGTAAAAGTCAATGATCGGCGACTCGGCATCCGACATGAGCCAGCGGTACGGCTTTGGGATCGCGTGGCTACTCCCAGACGGGAACACGCCCATAAGCTGCTCAAACGGTCGGAACGGCTGCCCTTCGTTGAACGTGATCGTGAACCGGTCAATGTTGCGCAAGTCGGACGCAAACGGCGCGTAGTGGAACGGGTAGAACCACTGCCACGACGCACAGCCCGAGTAGTAGTACCGCATGACCCAGCACAGCCCTTCAATGTACGTCTGGAACACCTTCTCGCGCCCGCCGCCGTGCTCAATGTCGTCCGCTTTCATCTTGTCCGAGTAGTACCGCGACTTCCAACCAGGTTCACCAAGACGCACAACGTCTTGGACTTCTTCGCGGTACTTCTCGAGCTGTGTCTCGACGCTCTCTTTGATGCGCGCTTTCACAGCTTCCTCTGGTGTCAAGCCGCCGTACTTCTTGTCCGCCTGGATCACGTCTTTGTCAATGCGCCGGCGCTTTGTGATCTCGACTGCGTCGTTCTTCGCTGACGCGGCAGCGAGCTGGTCGCGCTTTTCGTACGTCAGGCGGGACTTGCGTCTTCGCTCGTTCTCCTCTTGCTTGAGCGCGCGGCGCTGGAAGATAATATCTTCTGCAGCACCGACTTCTGCGAGGATCACGTCGACGCGCGAGAGGTTCACGTCGCCAGCGTCAGTCAAGTAGCCGCCCATTGCTGGCAGTAACTTGGCGTAGATGAGGATAAGGAAGTCGAGAGCACCGTCGCGAATGTCGAGCGACGGCAAGTGTGGGAGAAAGTCGTTGCCGACGAAGAAGCAGAGGAAGACAAAGTCGTCGACCACGCGCTCAAAGTCGTACGCAAACGGCAGGACGCGCGACAGTGGCTGTTCAGCATCATAGACGAAGAGTTTAAGTGAGTTCACAGAAAAACTGCGTAGCGTACTGTGCGTTCAGATGTCAATACAGTCACAAGTCCGTACCTCAAACTCGATCTGGAGGTACTCGCGCAGCGTTGCAATGTGGAGAAACTGCAGTGGCTTCTGGTCCGATGGCAGCAAGTCGCCGTCGTGCTCGCCAAACTCGCCGCGCTTGCGTTTGTGGTCTGGCACGCCGTTTGCATCGAGAATCGTCTTTTGCTTCTCGCGCTCGCGCTCGTACTTTTGCTTCCCAAACAGCACTTCTTCACGCAAGATCGAGAACTTGACTTCGTGCGTCGCGAGCCCGAGCATGATCAAGTCGGCGTCAAGACCGTGGAGCACGTGGTGCTGGTTCGGGTCGTACCCTGGCTGCGATCGCTGCACGCGAATGTACGACATGAGCTTGTGCTCGCCTTCACCTGGGACACCGGCGTCCGAGAAGATCACCTATGGAGTACAACACAAGCAGGCAGAGTGTGAGTCGACTGAATCACACACATAACGTGCATATTCACACAACAACTGCGCACATACCTTGATCGACTTCCACGCGGGGTTGTTGTTGATGCGGTCGCGGATGTAGAAGCGCATGTACTTGGCGAGCTTCGACATGAACTTCGTCCCAGGCGTGATGACGTTCGAATCCCACGCTTTCTCCTGCTTGGACGGCACTTTGTGGCCGAGCGCTTTCATGTACTCGAGCGCCTCTTTCTCGACCTCCATGCGCTGCTCCGCCTCCTGCGCTGCGCGGAACCGACGCGCGCGCTGCTGGTTCATCTTGGCACGCGGTGCAACGCCATCGATCGCCATGTACAAAACACGGCGCGGACGCACTGCTGCAACGAGACGGTCGACATACGCCATGATGCGGCGGTACATCTCTTCCTCGGTTTTTGGCGCTTCGCCGTGCTCCGGGTGCGCGCACGGGTGGATGAGACCGTTCATGTCGATGAAGAGGTTGTCGACTTCAAAGCCATTCGGGTTCGGTCCAGTCGTGTCGAGCAGCTCGTAGTGGTGCTCACCTTCGAGCACGACTGCGCGGTTCTCGACGCAGTCGACGACGCATTTTGGGTATTTTTCCTGGACCCAGCGGTAGAATGCAGGGACGCCCATGGTCGATGAAGACGAGCTGACAGCGCGTTACGACAAGAGTGAGAGAGTTGTCACTTGGTGTCGTCACGTACGCAGGTGTTCGCAGATCGCTGTCGAGAGATAGATCCCACACGGAGCTCTTGATGCTTGTTGCCGCCTGCTCGTTGCTTGTTGCTGATGTCTGCCTGCTCGATGTGAGGGAGCGTTTGACTGGTGACACCAAGTTTATCGTTGTGTTTGTATGTGGTATATGTTCTTCAAGATATATGCTATTCGATGTGGTCGATGCATACCACATAACTCATTCGATACCACAAAGACGTAGACCGTTGGCGCCATCTCGACCTGCATCTGCTGCGCTAGACGTGCGTGTGTGTGTGTGTGTGCGTGACGACACGATTCCCACGAAGCAGCACTGTGACGCATTCATTGCCCGAGTCTGTGCGCTATCTCTGCCATACCAGCGACCTGTAGCGTGAATGCCGCTGCAGTGAGGCACCACGCCAAAGTACACAACACACGTGACACCAACCAGTCGACCTTGAGCTTCTCGATGGAAAACTCTGCGCCCATGCACGCAACAACACCAACGACAACACATACAACAGCACCGCCGTCTGCGCATGCGCAACACGCAGCACCTGCTGCAGCAGCGTCCGTGCGAGTGCGCATGTTCAAGCTCGCGAGCGACCGGTCGTTCGGCATGACGCTCGAGCAGCGCTTTGTCAAGCTCCCCGACGAGTACGCCGCAGTTGTGTCGTACATCTTTCCAAACTCACCAGCTGCGCGCGTTGGCATTCAACGAGGTACGTCTGCGTGTTCGTGTGCGTCTGTCAGTGGATGTGAATGGCGTGACTGAGCTGATGTGTATGGCCACAGGCTGGCTCCTCTTGCGCATCAATGGGCAGAGCGTGCGCGGCTTGCCTGTGAAAGACGTCGCGCTGATGTTTCGCGACTACACTGAGGTACGCAGACGCTTGTTTGGCTATCGCAGACGTGATACGAACTGACCGCATCTGCCTGCTTGGCTCGCTGTCTGCCACGTGCACTAGATCGACATTGAGTTCGACACAGAGACGTTCAGCCGAGGCGCTTTGGCGCCAGTGCCATCGCCATCGCCATCGCCATCGCCGCTTGCGTTTGGTGCAAACGTCGCTGCTGCTGCTGCTGCAGTCGCCGCAGCTGCGACGTTCACGACTGCAGTCGTGAGTCACTTTGCAGCGCAGTCGTTCCGCGACGCAGCGCTTCCGCAGCCCCATCGACCGAGCTCTGTGCCATTTGCAACGCCATTGTCACCGTCACTGGTGCCGACTGTACCATTGAACATCCATCCGACACTGCAGATGGTCGCACCACCAGTCGCAGCAGCACCAGCGCCACAGGTAACGATGCCAAGCAGTGTTGCACCGTCGCCAGTCGCATCGCTACCAGTCCCAGTAGCCTCGCATGCTGCAGCACCAGCAGTCTCTACGAGTCCTCCAAGCAATCAGCCCATGGTGATGGCGCCAGAACCTGTCAGTACTACACCAGTGCCACCAGCGCATCCAGCAGATAGTCCGTCATCACCAGCACCAGCACCACCGAGTGCTCACGCTGCCTCCCACGCAGCGTCTAGCATGACGGACGTCAAAGTGGAAGCGCTTGTGGCTTCTGCTGCTGCTCGAGCTCGACTGAGCGATCTGCTGAACGAAGAACCGGCAGCCAGTGCGTCTGCACAAGCGCCACCTGTTAGTACGACGCCACATAGCGTCAGCTCAACACCACAGAACCCTCTCAGTGCTGCTGCATCCCCTGCGCCAATCCAAGTCTCAAAACCATCGCCTGCTGCGCCATCGACGATGTCCAAGCAACAAAGCCCAACGCGCCTGCCACCACCACCACCATCGTCATCGACTGCATCGAGCAAGAAGCGTGCGCGACCACTGTCGTCGTCGTGCTCGTCGTCGTCGTCGTCGTCTTCGAGCGAGTCGTCCTCTGCTGCTGCTGCTGCGAGTCCGTCGTCTGTGCGTGCGAAAGCGCGGTCGCGCAGACGCAGCACTGCGATCCGCGGCTCGGACTCGTCGGATGCGCGGTCGCCTCGCCGTGCAACCTCCTATGGCTACTCTGCGTCAATGACATCACCGCGATCGTCGTGCGCTGCTGCTCCGCGATCGCCGTCGCCAGAGCAGCAGACGAATCGCCGGTCGTCGCGTCGCCAGAATGGCAAGTCGACTGGCCGCGCGCGCACGAGTCTCACTGTCGATCGGCTCATGACAATGGGCTTTACGCGCGAGGACGCTGAAGCGAGCGTCCTCGCGTGCGGCCATAACCCGGACGCGTGCATGATCTGGATCGTGTCGCACTTGGAAGAGAAGCAGTACTTGCACGATCTGAACCAAGCGTCGATCCAGTCTGAGCTCTCGAAGCGCGCCGAGGAGAAAGAGCTGAAAGAGCAAGAGCACGAGACGCTCAAGCGCGCCAAGGCGTTCACGGCGCTCTTCACGACTGTACGTCCTACTGCTTGTGTACTGGTCCTCGAGACGATGTTGTAGCTACTGACAGTGACAGACTGACGGACGGACTGTCACTGAACACTGTTGACCATGGCTAGTCGTTCATGCTCAGCAGCGAGTCCGAGGCGACGCAGTTCAAGACGATGCTCGGGGATACGATCGGCCACGTCGACCCTGAGAGCCGCCTCCGCACAGTGCTCACGAAGCTCTTGACGCTCGAAGCGCAGGCGATTCGGTGGTACAAAGACATGAGCAAGTGCTACTTGCTCCAGCTCGCTGCGCGTCTCGAAGCCACGATCAATGGCCACGACGTCCTCACGTGCTGCGCCACTCGCGACTGTGCGTTCGTTGCGCGCGTGCACGACGAAGCGCAGCAGCTGAGCAAAGCGCTGTTTGACATGCCAGAGAACCACGGCGGCGTGCCGCTCGTGTTCCTGAAAGCCGACAAAGACACGCAGTTCAGTCTCGACGACGACGGCTTTGAAGTCATTGAGGTCGAAGCGCCGGACAGCGACTGAGGAGGATCATCGGACGACGACGCGTCAGTAGGACGAGCTCTAAGACAAGCTGTAAGACAACTGCGAGTAGCTGAACTCGATTGACTACGTGTATGTAGCTATCGCTCTCGGACACCAGTGTCCCAGTGTCGCTATCTGCGAATCCATCGGTCTACAGAGTCTACTACGGCGCAGCGTAGATCCCGTCGTCTGCGAACCAGAGCGAGCTCTCAGTCTTTGCAGCCGCAGCACTCACCTCTTGCTGTCCGTTGATCGGACAGCGCGGACAGTTGGAGTCATCAAAGCGCGCGCGCGGACTCGTGACGAGGTACTTGCCTGTGCCAGCGCTCTTCAAACGCACGAGCTCGCCGCGCTTCCACTGTCCGTCGTCTTCGCACGCATCGGCGGCGCTGCACTGCTGGCTCTCGGGGCCGCACTCGACGACCCACGTGTCGAGCGCGTCGCCTTCACCAGCGACACCAAAGCCACTCACTTCGTCGTGGCCGCTCGTGAGCGGCGCTGGGAAGCTGTGCGTGTGCAAGTTGCGCCGCGTCATGACGTGCTCGAGCCGGATTGTTGCGCCACAGCGGATCTTGTCGCCTGCGATACGCAAGTAGAGTGTGAGTATATGTAGGACACTGTGTACGACATGGTGTAGGACACTATGTAGGACGCACCGATCGAGCAGCCGGCTTCGCTGTCGCCTTCCTTTACGAGCCAGTAGCTGTTGCGGTCGTTGCGCGCGCCGTGCGCAGTGATCGACTGCTGACCACTGCCGCCGCCGTACGCGATCTCGTGCGAGTGCAGGCGAAAGCGCGTGGGTTCGTGCACGAGCTTGATCGAGCTACCGCACGTCACGTACTCAAAGCCGCTGGGGTCTGTCGTGTATGTGAGCGCCATAGACAGTCGTGTGCGTGTGAGTCCAAGTGCCAGGTCCATCAATCCAATGTGTGTGAGTGCGTACTACGTACACGTGAGCTCAGCGGACGAGTCTTCTGCGCACGCAGCTGCGCACGTGAACTCGTGGTGGTCGCACGTGACTTCGCGCACGCGACGGCGGTCTTCGCACTCACAGTAGCCTGAGAGCCCCGACGCAATGGTCTTGTCACACACAGCGTCGTTGTGCGGCTCGCGCACACCATGTGGATCGCACCCGCCAGTGGCGCGCCATCGCACGCAGTGCGGAGTCTTGTGCGCTGGCGCAGCAGCAGCGACTAGCGAGCCGGATGGTGTGCTGAGGAGCAGCTGCACGCACGCGACTGCAGCGGCAGCAGTCGAGAGCGCAAGCATCCGAGGCATCTTGGTCGTCGTCGTGGAGATCGGCGGCTTCGTGGCGCTTTGCCAAGTATCCAAGCTGAAGTGCAAAGTATTCTATAGGACTTTGTATGCGGACATTTAATATAGGAAATTGTATGGAAAGCAGTCCACACACACTCGACGTCAAAGAACAAAACGAGCAACCATGAACTGGGTGAGCTCGTCGCTGCAGCTCGCTGGGAACCTGCTCGAGTCGGTCGACCAGCACGCTGCGCTCACGCTCACAGGTACTGTGCGAGCGAGCGAATGGTTCGTGTGTGTATGTGTGTAGCTATGGGATCCAACCACCTGCTCACGCTTTGCGCTGTACGTTGATCTGCCGATTGCAGGCGACGCCGAGTCCGACAACGACGACCAGGTCGAAGTGCAGCAGAATGACGACGAGGGACTGCTCTCGACGCTCAAGACGCGCATCGCGCATGCCACGGATGTAGTGTCGGCGACTGCAAGCAGCAACGGCGGCGACAGCGCGGACGAGAGCGAGCTCCCGAGCACTGAGGCTGTAGACGGAGCATCACAGGTGCGTTTGGTTGGCTTCCTGGTACTTTGAACTGGACGAATGCCTGCTGATACTGTCACCTGCATGCTCGCTAGACTGGCGGCGAGGACGCAGCGCCTCTGAGTGGCTCTGCGCGAGTTCGCAGCACGCCGCCGAGCTCTGGGTCGAGCAGCAAAGGGAGCGTGACGCCGCTGTCGAGATCGCTGCCGTCGCCGCCGCAAAGCGCGTCTAGCGCAGCACCAAGTGCTGTGTCCATGTCGCTCGACGACGAGTGCGCACGCTTGCGCAAAGAGCTCGTGCGAGCGAGAGCCGATGCGAAAGCAAAGGACAAAGCGCTGAGCGCAGCGCAGAAGCAACTGCGCGTGTGCGAAGACGAGATCGAGGCGCTCGAGCACGAGTGCAAGGACAAGATCGCCGAGGTTCAAGAAGAGGTGCGTTTTCTTGCGAGCGCTCACTCTCTCTCTCTCGATAGCGTGCGTACTTGTCCACAGACTCACGCACCATCTCCACGTGCTCTATGCGCTGACGACGACGCAGCTCACGCGACTGCGGCACGAGAAAGACACGGACGAGCGCAACTTTGTCCATGCGCTCGAGCTCAAAGACGCGCAGGCACAGACTGCTGTGCTCGAGCTCACGGCGCTGCAGGAAGCGAAGCAGCTGCAAGCGAACGAAGTCGCAGCGCTGCGCACCGAGCTCGCGAGAGCTGTCGAGTCGAAAGAGAGTCTCTGGACGAGTGCCGCGTCCGCGACGAACGACTCGGAGCAGCTGATCCTGGCGCTCCGGACGGAGCTCGACGAGACGCTCGCAGCGCTGCACAACGTCAAGCGCGAGCACGAAGCGAGCAAGCAGTCGATGTTTGCGCGTCAGGCGCAGCTCGAGAAGACAAACGTCGAACTCGGGACGAACGTCGCGCGGCTCGAGCGCGAAGTCGCAAAAGCACGCGAAGCCGCGGCCGCGACTGCTTCTGGCACCGCCAGTAGTACGCTCACAGCAGCGTCCAACAGCACGCTCGCGACGCTGAGCGACGACTACCGGCGCGTGCAGCAGACGCTCGTGCTCACGAAGAAGACGCTGCGCGATGAGACGCGTGCGAATGAGTTGATGAAGCAGGAGCTAACTGGCGTGCGCGACGAGCTGCACCGTGTGAAGCTCGCGCTCGAAGCGAGCGAGCAGCGCGCGGCACAGCAGCTCTTTGTCGCGACTCGCGAGACGGAGGAGCTGCGAGAACAGCTCAGTCGCGTTGCTGCTGCGAGCAACCACGGCGCGAGTGGCGGCGCTACCGAGTCGCGGATACAGACGCTCACGAACCGTCTCGTGGAGAAGCAGGAGACTGTCGATGCGCTCCGGAGCAAAGTGACGACGCTCGAGATCCGTTTGACCGATGCGCAGAGCCGGAGCCAGCGCGCCGAGGAGCGACTCGCAGAGATTGAGCGCAACGGCGGCGTGCTCGACATGGAGATGGCGGCGGCGCCTGTGGGCAAGCGCGTGCGCGCGCGTCCGAACCGCTTGGCGAACATGATCTCGCGCGTTGCGCCAGTCGTCGAGCGCAGCAGCCGCGTTGTGACCGCGCTCGACGTGATCGACCGGTGGCTCCTCTTCCTCGGTCGCGTGTTCCTGAGCTACCCGTTTGCGCGCCTCGGGCTCCTGTGCTACATTGCGCTGATTCACTTCTGGGTCTTCGTCGTCCTGAGCTTCCACACGAGCCACTTGAGCGAAGAAGTGATGCAGCAGCACGTAGCCGAGGCAGCAGCAGCTGCTGATCGTGACCAACTCTTCCCGTCGCCGTGAATGAATCGTGGTGTTCCACCCCGTGTACGAGAGCGCAGCATGTCAGTCTGAGTAAAGGTGAACAGTTTTACAAAAACTCTCGCACCTGCCCTGACGTCTCATGCACAAGTTCGTCATTAATTGAGTGAGCCGACGCTACAAAAATCATCAGCCGCATTAGCGATAGAGGACAAGATGCTTTGCTTGAGTCTGCTCTTGGAGGCTCAGCAGTGTGCGTGTAGGAGCCATGAGTGAGCGCCATAACGCTCAGAGCGAGCAGCTATAGAGAGCAGCAGAAAGGTGATGAAGGGTTATACATGTAGCAAGTTCATAAAAAGTAAAATATAACCGCAAACAGTGTTAACTCCTCTAGGACCAAGATTTATTCTGTATAATACAGAATAAGGATTTAACTTGATTAAAATATAGTGAGTGTCCTTCGGGAATTAATAGCACTGAAAACCACATGCAGAATCAGCACATAAAACAGACGAAAGTCAAGACTTACGCAATCCACGTCACGCGAATTGCATTCTGTGATTGGTCAGCTGCTCACCCAGAGTTGCGCAAATTCCTGCAACATTCAAAGCGATCTGCCATCGACTCTCATAAGACATCCATTTGCGCGCCAAAACGCGCAAATTGTCAATAAAGACTGACATACAAAGGGGCAAAATTTCCTCATAGCTCTCCTTACACGTCGACTCATACATGCGCTCAGCAGCTCCACAGCACACACAAGCGCATTATATGTAAGTAGTGCGCGTGATGCATTGATTTCTTTGAACTGCTATTCCTCGTCCGAATCCTCACTCGCGCGAGCGCGCTACTTCCTGAACCGAATGCGCTTGCACTCAGGCGTAATGCACGTGCCGTTCTTCCATGTCTTGTGCCAGATGTCCGCGCACGTGAGGGTGCAGTTCAGCTGCGTGCGTCGAGCCATGTTGCACAACGCCACTTTGCCGCCGAATACATCGCTACATCTGGGACAAAGGTAGCTCGACTCAGCTCCTTCGTGTTTGACGCCGAGTACGCCGAGCACACTTTGCGCAGCCACTACCGCCACTTGCCGAGGTACATCTCGTCTGTGTTGACGATCGTGTGCTCGCTTGTTGTGACTGGGCCAGACACCAAGTCCTGCGCCTCCATGTTGCTTATGCAGTCGTGCGGCTGCAGAGACAGGAGCTGCTCTTGGAGGCGGCGCATGTACTCGCCGTGCGTCGAGACTATCTCGTTCTTCTTCTTCGGCGAGAGCTTGTGGACGATGAAGCCGTTCGTGAGCGCCATGTCGACCAGCCCCAGAAAGAGCGTTCAGTAGTACTTTTTCCTCCGCACGGCTTTTTGAATCGAGAGGCTCTGGAGTATGAGTTGATCGTGCTGGTCGACGCCGTTCACACTTCTCTCTGGTACTCAAGCACGAGCGCAGGGCATCGCACTGACCTCCGCGAGCCGTCCTTGTCCTTTCGCAAGACCGTCGCGATCTCCGTATTGCAACCAGTCTCGAGGAAGTTGACGGGTCGCGAGTCCATCCACGACAGGGCGACCAATTCCGGATATACAGATCAATGTGCTATTCTGTATTTGCCTCGCGCGACGGACTTTGGGCATGTCTTCTGGTCGTACGTGATCTCCTTGCACCTGTCACAGGACGTGACTGGCATACGCTATAGCAGAGGAAGCTTGAGTGTAATGCGTGTTTTTCAACTGGGGTTTTTGATTTAATGTTATGCATGTTCTTCGCTAAAGTACGTGAGTACTGAGAGCCACTCAAAAGCAGGATGTTCAAATAGAGGGACCTCTCTTCTAAAGTAACCTCTCTATAAGAACCACTCCGAAAAGGAATATGCAGAAGTGGGGTTCGCGAGTCGTACCTAGCAGGAAGTGTACGGTGACCCCGTTACAGCACCACCCGAGACGGTTCGTGCGCACTGTGCTGACGTGATACATGTTCATGGTCAGCAGCTTGTGCGAGAGCGCGACGGACGAGTAGTAGTTGTCGGTCACAATGAGTCGCTTCGCTGGCTGGCCACGAAGCGCAGCTTGAATGTTGCGCACGACGGCTTTGGGGCCGACCTTTGTCTCTGCTTTCTTCGTCTTCCCACAGTAAATCTCGACTCTGTAGCATACAGAATATCATCAGGTCAGCGTCAGTCAAGCTCAGTCGCCAAAGCATACAATCCAAGCGTCGTACCGAGCGCAGTAGGCGGTGTCTGCGCAACAAGTGAGGTGGAATTTGGTACCCCACTTCGTGGGCTTATCTTTCATGTACACTTTCATTGGGTTGTACTGACTCCAGCTCGCCACCATGCCTTCGTCGAAGGCAATCCTCGCGCCGAGGCGGAACCCGCGTCTGAACGTCGTTTGCACTGCAGCGGGCACTGGTCGCAGCTTCCAAGCGTGATCGTTTCGCGCTCTTGGGTCGTTGTTGTCGTTGAAATGCAGGTAACGAGCAATGGTCTCGAAGCGCTTCCGACGCATCACTGGTCCAAAAGTCCCGCGAGGCAGCGCGCCACAGAAGTCCGTCCCCCAGTGCTTCTTCAAGCCTTCCTTCATTGGACGCAGCGCTCTGGCGACAAGCAGGCCAATGAACTTGACGATCTCGAGCAGAGTCACTGGCTTCTCGTGCGTGAGCGACTTGACGATGTCGTCAATGGTGACAACAGCGGCGCTTGCATCGTTGGCGTGCTGGCTGACGAGTGACTGATGCTGCAGAGATGCTTGAGCGAGTATCGACTGCTTCATGTACGCGTTCGTCTCAGCAGCGATTCGGGCCCAAAACTTCTTCGGCAAAAAGAAGAAAAACATCCCAAGAGGAGATCCTGCAAACGCCAGCGCTGACTGCTTCCTCGTCGTCGCCATCCTTCGACTCTTCCAGTTCTGTATCATCCGGAGTACGGCGCTGCTCGGATTCTGTATCATCCGGAGTAACGCCAGTCGGAGGCGCAGCTCGCGGAGCACTGGTAGTCGCAGTCGGTGGAGCGATAGCAATCGCAGTCGGTGGAGCGCTTGCCTTCGCAGTCGGTTGAGGGATCGGTGGAGCAAAAAGGTTTCTTGGAGACTTGCGCAACATCGGGCAAGCGCATGAGACCCGTTCGACGAGCAAACTTGATCAGTGCTTGGTCTCCAGCGCATCACACTTGTGTCAGCTATCGGACGGTTCTGATCGACTGCAACAGAAAGGAGCAATATGCACCGACAAAGTAGTCGACACCAGCGGCCCCTGCCGTGCTCGCGTCAAGCTTTATGTAAGTGTAGTCGACGCTGAGTCCTCGTGGACGCTCAGAGCGCCATTCTTGACGTCGAAGCTCGCGCCATAGCTGCGCGAACGTTCGCTCTCCAAACACGCGCGCGTCGTCCATTGCTTTTGTCGTGGCAGATTTCGAAATGAAACATACCTTAGTGGCGCAGCATTGGCGCACGTGTGTTAAGGTTTTTCGTTTGAATTCAAACCGTTCAAACCGTCATCCTCTTGTCTCCTTATACTCATACCCTAGTCCTCCCACACCCCAACACATATACAAATTCTTATGTGCGAGAAATGAAAACTTTTTCATGTCAAATATACTGTCAGAAGTACGGTTTATCATCAATTTGTTATACAAAATTCACAAAGGCTATGAATATCTCCGAAAATGCGAACATACATTAGCTAGTTACTAGTCCGACGTGTCAACGTGGCGTCTGCGTAGCGTGTGCAGGCATCTGATTGGTTCTGACGTCGGATTCTAATTTTGACACGCTGAGACAAGAGTGAACTAGATGCCAACAAGCATGAATTTATGCGATTGATAAGGTTGTTGTTTGTACGGTGGTTTGTAGTGAATCAATCTATAGTTACTGGGTGTAACTGGAGGGTATAGAATATTTACTTAGTCATTCTTGCAACTGCAAATGAGAGCGGTATGTAGACTAGACAGCCTTTCATTAACCAATTTGGCTGTTATGAGCAACCCATCGTCAGCAATTGAGGTCGATGACCACAGCGATTCCAAGTTCTTCAAGAACTAGTTCCAACGATCGAAGTCTGCGTTGCGCGCTCGTTTCTCAATCAGGTTTAGAAATGGCTTTGATTCGGCTGTTTGTCTAGCCAGACGAGTCATTCCGCCTGATCAAGTTCGTCGACTTATATATTACTGTGAAACCCGCGTGAATTACTCCTCCGCACGCTTCGCACAAGAATCATGAACATGTTCATGACCAGGCAGAAAGCGCTCATGTTGCGCACGAACGCCGCGGACGCGATGGTGTCGTTCACCACAGCCGTCTAGACAGATCCAATCCAAGTGCCGTATCTAGCGATCACTTCTCGTTATATCTCCAGCTTCAAGGCAGCACTCACGGTTCTTCGAAACGCCACCAAGTCCATCCGTGACTCTCCGAAGCGTTTGAAGCGCCTGGAGTGGCGATGCGAAAAGTTTCAGCCACTTTTACCGTTTACGCGCCCGATTCTAGACGTGCCGCTGAGGTGAACCTCAACGAACGGCATGATTCAGCCGGCGACAGATCAACGTCCTGCGTTCAACTTGGTGTTTACAGAATTCTACGGAACCAGTCGTCTCAATGTTGCAGATTGGCGACACTTTGAAGTGCTTGCACGCTTCATCAAAAGTCTTCGATCAAGCGACATACATGTGTTGCAAGGATCAACTCTTGTGCTCTCCGCCGCCAAACCACTATACAACTTGCTGCTAGACCACCCAGCAAACTTTGAAATAAAATGAAATACAGTTCTCCGTCACTTATGCTTCGCAAAGATGTACAAGTACAATCTTTTAACTACATCGAGCAACGATTGTCGCTCGTTCAAGCGTGTCTTAATGAATTTCTATTTGACTTCAACAAACCACTTTGAATTGTACAAATGTTATTTTGAACCGGCATATAGGTGGATACTCTAGGCACTCGTACGAACTCTGTCTTTTTAGTGTTGCTTGAGCCATGTTATCGCGTGGAACGTGTTGATGAGCGCACGCGCTTCTAAAACGCGTATCTGCCTCAAAGACAGTGAGTATGAGCACACACTCTGAGTCAAAGGAAAACGACCACTGCTTGAAATCACGGAAGCTCGTTTATTTAAGAATGACAGGTTGCTTGAGCAACCTACGCATAGAGCGCGTGGATGCATGATGTGGAAGCAAATTCGCTAGAATCGCTTTTTTGTGTGATACACTTGTCGCGCGATCAAAACTGAAATGATTGTTTGGCGACCATGCTTCAAGCGGCGATAACAGATTTGAATACATGAGAAAGTTACAAGTCCAAATGTGGGTGTGTAGTCTTGTGCTCGCAGTGATATGAGCTGTGGTGAGCTGTGTTACACAAGGAGTGGATGTGAGCAGAACCATTCGCGATCCAATTATACAAATAGTCAGATATGCGAGATTCATACTAAAATTTGTATGCCTTTTTTGTAGGATATTGATGTGGGGCACGCATCAAATGTGCGATAATCGAGGGAATTGCAATGTCGATCAAAACTGTGCCGGGCATCAGTCATTCTCGACGACAGCAACTGCAGCATCAGGACAACCACGACAGCAGCAAGAATGGCGGCCAAGACTGTGCTGATCACGGGCGCGAACCGCGGCATCGGCCTCGCCTTCACGGAGCACTACGTGCGCCAGGGCTGGAAGGTCGTCGCGTCAGCGCGCAACCTCGACGCAGCAGACGAGGTACGTGACAGAGCTGCTGCTTGACTGGGTACAAACTGCACTAGTGTTGTGTTGCGTCTTCGTTGTCCATTCGACGCAGCAATGTCTGAGTGTGTGTGTGCATATGCGTACCTTGTACAGCTGAAGAAACTCGCGCCGTGGAAGCTCATTCCGTTGGACACGGGCGACGAGCAGTCGATTTTGAACGCTGCTGCGACGCTCAAGGACACGCCAATCGACTTGCTGATCAACAACGCTGGCATTCTCGAAGACCACGGCCTCGAGGAGACTACGAAAGCCGACCTCATGCGCCAGTTTGAAGTCAACGTCGTCGGTCCGTTCCTCATGACGCGCGCGTTCTTGCCCAACTTGCGGCTCGCAGTGAGTGCGAGCGGCGTGGCGTTCGTGGCGCAGATGACGTCGCGCATGGGCAGTATCACTGACAACACGTCTGGCGGGTACTACGGCTACCGCACGTCCAAGACTGCGCTCAACATGATCTCAAAGAGCTTGGCGATCGACTTGAAAGACGAGAAGATTGGCTGCTTGCTCCTCCATCCTGGATACGTGGCGACTGCCATGGTCGGCAACAAGGGCAACGTGACGCCTGCCGAGGCAGTTGCTGGGCTCACGAAGATCATTGACCGCGCGACGCTCGAAGACTCGGCCAAGATGATTCACTTTGAGGGCTACGTGCTGCCGTGGTAGATGATACGTGGAGCAGCAGCAGAGCGAACGACAGCCAGTTTTGACGCGATACCGAGCGCTGACCTGCATTCTGCTCTTAATGCAGCGCTTAATCAGTTGCATCTGCTCTCGTCTTGTTCGCACTGTTGTTGCTGCTTGTTGTGGTTGCCCTGGCGTGTTTCAGTTGGCGCATGCGCTCGATGAACGCAGGATTCCGCAGTCGCAGCAGCTCCAATCGCAAATGCGTCAGCTCCACTGCCGTCGTTTGAGCACATGTCAGCTAATGTACGTGTCACGACGTCAAGCTGCTCATACATAGTGAGAGATGCTCACTCGCGTACTTTGCAGAGTGGTCATGTCGACGCTAATCTGCTCGACGCAGTCGCTCAAGGCATGCGCTTGTGTGCTTGCTTCGTCTATTGCAAATCGCCTGTGTCAATACAAAACACACAAGCAACACGCGACACTCGTGCACGAGCGTACACGCAACGTACGCATTCGACTGCACGCGTCGTACGCGCGCAGCAGTAGTTGCTCTTGCGCGCTCGTGGCTGCATCATCGTCGTCGTCGTGCTGGTCCTTCCGCATTGCGAACGACAACTTCAACACGCGCACTCGAGCTTTGATCTGCTGTTGTTGTGACTGACTGTGACCGACGGTGTGAAACGTCGTTGCCTGAAATGGCTTCACGATTTCGCCAGTGCACACAACAAGAGCTCCGTCAGTCGAACAACACACTCTGCACGATGGCGTCCACGTTCGCGCTGGAGCACGAGCTGCGCGATCCGACGCGCGAAGAGCTCTTCACAGGTCCAACGCGCGAGCTCCCTGCCGAGATCCAGCAGATGCCAGTCGAAGACACGGCGTGCACGTTCTGTGGTGTGAGCTACTTTGTATTTGCTGAAGTCCAGGAGCTCCAAGCGACTGTCAAGAAGTACAAGACCACGTTTCGCGTACGTGTGCTTGTGTGTATACTACTGCTCAGCGCTCTATACGACTGCTACATGCTTGCACACTTTACACATTGTGCTGCCTGCTATTGCCACTGGCACATTCAGGAGTTTGTGCGGTTCCTCGAGCGCGAGCGCAAGGTCTCACGAGACCTCAAGACTGAGGTCCTCATGCTCAAGAAGAGCTTTGAAGAGCTCGCAAGTACGCTCGTGACGCAAGCAGCAGAACTCACAGCCGAGAACGCAACACTGCGACGTGCAAGCGTCGAGAGCAATAGCAAACTCCTAGCATCGCAGTGCGACGTGACGCAGCAGCAGGAGCTGAACCAGCAGCTCCAGTTCCAGATGAAGCGCGCAGAGGACGAGTGGCGCATCGCAAGCGCGCTCACGGAGCAGAAGCTGCGCAACGAAGTGCTGCATCTCTCGAGTCAGATCGAAAAGTGCCGTCTCCAGTCGAGTATGCAGGAAGCCGAGGTCGCTGCTGAGCTCGACCGCGAACGCACCAAGATGCGCGCACTCGAGGCGCAGTACGCAGAGATGCAGGCGTCATGGGCCGCAACAGAGCGCCAGATCGTCTCGGAGCGCGACGAGATGAAGCAAAAGGTCCTAGGTATGACCGAGCGCATCGAGGAAGAGCGCAGCGCTGCCAAACAGCTCGAGACGCAGCTCCGCGCAGTGCAACAGGAGCTCACGCGCGTCACGACAACTAGTGATGCGGAGCGCGCAACGTTCTCGCAGCTCACGAGCGACGTGATCTTGCTCAAGCACCAGCTCGCCGGGTTGGAGAAGAGCAAAGCGCTGCTGCTCACGGAGCGCACGCAGCTCCAGGGCGACAAGACGAAGAGCGACGAGCTGATCCCACAACTGCGCCTCCAAGTCGCGACGCTGCAGCAAAAGGTCGACGCGAATGTCGTTGCAACAGAGCGCATCAAGCACGAGTACGTCAAAGAGCTCGAGAAGCTCCGGCTTGAGCACGCAAACGACCTCGGGCGCTTGCAACGCGAGCACGCAAAGGCGCTCGACGAGCTCCGTGCGACGCAGAAAGCGTACGTCGAGTTCCTTCAGCGCGAGACGAGCGAGATGAAGCAGAGCGTCGAGAGCACACAGCACTCGGCACTGGAGCTGCAGCAGCAGGTTGGTTTGGTTGTTTGCTGCTCGCTCTTGCTCTCACTGTCGTCGCTTCAATTTCCCAGCGCTCAGTCAGTCCTGCCCTGTGTCCTCGCTCGCTAGCTTCACGATGCTGAGCGCCAAGTCGCGCACTGGAAAGGCCAAGCAGCGCGCAGCATGGAGGAGCTCCAGGTGCGTCACGACTCGTCCATTTATTGACACGTTGGTCCAAGCTGTCGCTCCTTGCTCATTCATCAAGTCACTTTGTTGGCCACTTTCGACAGCACGCTCGCGCTGCTGGTGCGCAAGCAACGTTGCTCACAGATGCGCTTGAAAAGAAGGTTGCATCGCTGCAGGACGAAAAGGTACGCGCAACGTCCTCTATCGATCGTCGCTGCAGCCTATCGTGACTGTGTCGGTGCTCTCTGTGCACTTGCATTGCTGGATCGATGCATGGATGGCACAGCGAGACTTGATAGATGAGAACAACTCGCTCCTGCACACACTCGAGACGCAGCAGGGCAAAGCAAAGCAGCAACTCGAGAGCGTTCAGAAGGACTCAGCAGAGCGCCAGCGGCGCCTTGAAGCTCAGAACAACACGCTTCAGCAGCGCGTGGATGCGCTGGAAGCAAAGCTCGCGCAGCTTGAGCGCGACCGAGCACAGATCGCGATGCAGACAACGACAGCAACAGCACCGCAGTTCGCATGGAGCGACAACAGCAAGAGCGATCACGCGACCGGAACGAAAGGGTCGAGACAGGCGACTCGAGGCAACCAGGAGAGCCACGACTTGGAGCGCGTGATCGAGAAGCTGCGACAGAGTCTCAGTCAGAAAGACAGCGTACGTCAGCACGCTCGTCTTGTGGCGCCGCTAGCCAGATTGCCATCGGCACTCGCCAGTCTAACCGGTCGATTCGCTCGTCACATGGCTTGACGCGCAGGAAATCGCACTGCTCCAGCAGACTGTGCACCGCGAGTGTCTCGAACGCACGTCGCTGCTCGAGAAGATGCGCAGTGGCAAAGTCCTGCCAGACATGGTCGCGAATACCAGCACTTCCGTCATGTCTCTGTCTCGAACGAGCGCTGCGGCGCATCGTATAAGTACGCAAGCCAGCAATGGCGGAGGTGGCGAGACAGCATCGACGTCTGACGATGACGAGTCGAGTCGTGAGCCTGCGGAGCACTCGAGCACGGGACAACCGAAAGCATCGTTCTACGAGAAGCTCCGCAAAGCAGGACAGCGCAAGTCCAAGCCACGCAAGTAGCTTCAGCAGCAGTAGTAGTAGTCGACACTGTACACTACACAAACGTCTTTGTTCATATCCATCGATCGACAGTCCTAAGTCACAATGCTCACTACCTACGCAGTACATACGAGCAACACTGTTGACTGACGCTAGAAGAAGAGATCGCTGTCATCGTCCGAGTCCGCCGAGTCGTCGTCGCTCGTCGCTGCGTGCTCGTCGCTTTTGCGCCAGTAATTGACGCTGCTTTGCATGATGCGCGCAATGCGCTCGGTCTCCGAGTCGGCTTTGTACGAGAACGGGCGGTGCGACGTCGCTCGATGCTGGGCATGAATCGCAACGAGCGGGAGATCCACTTCGTCGTCGCTAAACAGCTTTGCTCGAGGACGAGCGTCGTCCGCTTGTACAGTGCTCGTTGCGCTTGCACTTGCGCGTTTGTCTTCGTCAGCAAGGGACACTGCGCTCGCTGAAAGGCGGCGCTGCACCTCGCGCTGGAGCGTAGCCGAGTCGCTCCAGACTGAGTCACTCCAGTCCAACTGTCGAAGCAGTCGCTCGCGTGAACGTCCGTCGCTACGAGCAAGTGCAGGTTCTCGCCATTGGCGGTGGTTCTCTGTCGCATCGCCACTGCAGTGCGCATTTGTGCGAGCAGAGCCTGACGCCTCCACCTCGCTCCGTCGCTTGTGTAGCGCCGACTCTGTGACATCTGTGAGACCTTGCACTTGAGGACGCTCGGCACTCTTAAGCGGTGCGAGGTCATGCAAATCGTCCTGGCTTGTCGGCGCTCGAGTCAGATCAACTGTGCGAGTGGACTCAGCGCGTTCGTCCGTCGCGGCTGCTTCGTGTGAACGCGTGTCCTGAACAACGCGTGTTGCTTGACTCGACTCGCACGAGTCGCGAATCTCCGCTAGCAGCTGACAGATGAGCTCAAACTTGTCCTGCGATATGCTGAACGACGACGATGGCGCAAGCTCCTGTTGATTGTGTGGCGATAGGTCACGGTTCGTCTTTGCAGCAACAGCGACAGCATCTTCCGCTGAGCTCTCGGTCAGTGACTGCGCATCAGCTGAAGTCGTAAGCGCCTTGATCGTCCCATGGACTGTGTCGTGGATCGAGACTGGCGTCAACGTCTCCGAGGCAGTCGACGCCGACGATGCGATCGCTTGCGGATCCGCTTCGAGCGACGAAGACGCATGTGCTGGAGACGCATCGATAGCAGCAAAAGCGTCAAAGTCGTCAGACGTGCCACACGCGACATCCACCATCTCGGGTCGCTTCATGGGCACGACGACGTCCACGTCGTGTGTCTCTGAGACTGCGAGTGTGTCTTTCATGCCATCATCGCTCAGTGGATTTGGTTGTGTGTTGCCACGGCCAACGTCATCATCGTCCGTTCTAATGATGATGGGCTCTTCAGCAGCTTCCACTTGCTCGCTCAGCTCGTCGAGAGCGACATCGTCAGTGATGAAGCACGTCTCGTGCACTTGCGTCGCTTGATCGTGCGACACAACCGCATCCGTTGCGACTGCGACTTCGCTCACGACTCGACTCGACACGAGCGTCTCCGGTTCCGACGCGTCGTCGTGATCCACTGCGCACCCCAAACGTTCATCTTGGCCACAGGATGATAGTGTTGCACCATCACCATCACTGTCGCTCGAGACGTCGCGATCGTCGATCGGTGCGTCGTCTAGACCCTTCACTGGAAGGTCGTTGGCGTCGCCTGAGTCTTTGTCGTTCGAGTTGAGCAGAGCTGGTGTCTCTCGAGCGACTGACATGGAGGAAGACTGGTCGTCTGGGTAGTCGTCATCAGCGTCTGCATCAGACAATGCTGGGACTGTTTCCTCCTCTGCCTCATCCGCTTCGTCCCTTGTCCAAGCGTGTACATCGCCATCTTCGCTATCGTTGCTGCTGTCGACACTGTTTGCATCAGGCGACGCGCGGTCGTCGAGATCATCTGCTAGCGAAGACGGTGCATCGTGACGCACTTCTTCATCAGCGTCCTTTTCGTCCTCTCTGGTGTCTTCATCATCATCGGCATCATCGCCACTGTGGTCACCGGACTCCAGATCAAACAGCGTTGTGTCTGGTTTGGCATCATGTGATGCGGCAGAGTGTAGCTCGTTGACATCGCTGTCCTCGTTGTCGCTCTCGGCGTCGTCGACTGCGAAGAACGATGCGTTGAGTGGTGCAGGATGCACAGTCGCTTCACTTGGATCACGGATATCGCAGTTCACTGTGTCATCGCTGGCATCAGCTGCTGCTGCTGCTGTTGTGAGAACGTCTGGCACCTCGTGACGCGTGTCTTGCGCCTCATGCTCAGTCATAGCGACACGAAGTGGCGATGCTCCATCTGGTTCACTCACTGGCGACAGCTCGAGCTCGTCAATGCCAAATGACGCGAGCGTAAGCGGCTCAAAGTACGCTATGGCGTCGTTGAGTGCCTCACGACTGCTACTGGTGCTGTTGTCGCGTGGAGACCACGCCAGCTCATCAACTGCGACGTCCTCCTGCCCCTTGATACTCGCACAGGACGATGATGCGCGGCTTCTTGTGTTTGCCAGCTCGTGTCGACTGCGTTCGTCAAGCAGCAGGTCGTCGTGTCGCGGCGACTCGCGCGATGACAGCAGCGCATGCGCATCGCTCGCTTGGGTCTCGATGAGACGTGCGTCTGGAAGAACGTCAGATACTTCGAGCTCCACTGCATCCAACGCGATGTCTTTTGGTGCGTTAGACTCGACTGTCGAATCCGTCGCTGCTGTTGCTATCACCACAGCAGAGCCAAGCTCGTCGTCCACGCCTTGGATCCGAGACGCCTCGATTGCGTTCGCTTCGATCGACAACGGTAGTGGCGATGGCAGCCGCAGTGACGATGCAATGCGACCAGCTGCTGTCACGTGATACCGAATGCGAAGCGGGAAGACGCTGCAGAGTTGCAACACTGGCGTGTGCCACGTGATCGGCACGTCGACATCTGTCTCCACTACGCGCACGATGTGTCCAGATGTCGACTGGGATGCTGCATTGGCTGGATCCAAACACAGCAGTAGCGCCGCGATGTCGAGCACTGCATGTCCTTGTCGACTCTCTGTCGCGTCCGAGAGCGTAAAGTCGCTCTGTGCGTGGAACGTGAAGCGCACGGTGTCGACTGGAGCAGGCGTCGTCGTCGTGTCCATGCGGCTTTGCACACGCGTCGTGTGCTCAAAGCTCGAGTTCAGTTGCTCGTGCCGCGCGTCCCACCAGAGCGCAAACGCGACCACTTGAGCGTCACTCGCGTCGATCGATCGGTCAGGACGCTCGAGCAGTTCGCCGCGCACTTCACACCCGAGCACAGACGCACTGTCGCACCACAGCGACCGCTGTCCTGAGCGAGTAGCACCAGTTGCTGAGAGACAGCACGCGCGGATCTCGAGTCGCAGTTCGTGATGGTACGACATGTCAGAGACGACACTGTCGCTAGGACTCGACGCATGCAGGTCAGTCACAGGTGCTGATTCAGCTTGGTGATCGCTCGCGTTGTCCTGACTGCTCTCGGAGTTGTGTGCGTCGTCTGGAGCTGCTGCTGCCGCCATCTCGTTTGCACTGTGGGCGTCATCTGGACGCTCTATCGCTAGTACAAGCTGAGCACTTGCGTCGCTGGTTGCAAAACGAGGCAGCAGCGACGTCGTCCGTCTCGGATGCGCTCGTCGCACAAGGACGCCTCGCACTAGAGCTTGGAGCAGTACAATAGCTCGTGCTGTTGTCGTGAGCGCAACGATCTTTACACAACAAGCAGTAGAGTCAGAGCAACACTGTCAGCCTCCAGTTCATGAGCTTGCCTGTCATGCACACGCGTCGTTCGTACCTGCTCTGCTGTGCCAGTAGCAACGCGGAGCTGCACGAACCCAGACGTGTGTCCAGAGAACGGATCGACGACTGGTAAGTAGTCATCGACGCCAACCACTGGGATCGCTCGGTCCCAGTCTCTACTATGATCACTACAGACACAGATCCACCAGCAAGCGAGTGAGACGAGAGCTGATCAAGTGCGACTTTGAAGAGCAAAGACGCACCGAAAGCACGCCGCAAACGCTGTGAACGGGATCTTGACGAGTCCCAGGAGCGCGCCGTCGTTCGCACGAGCGTGTGCCGCGTCTTGGAGCCATACTTCGACGATCTGCTCGTATTGTATGAGCAACAACAGACACGCGTCAGTCGCGATCGGCCAGTCCAGCTAGCTTCTACCTCCAGCCACACGCACACACAGAGGCGACGCACCAAGAGTCTGTTTGCAAAGTCCTTCGCACGCAGCTCCTCGAGCGCGAGTGGAAAGACACCGACGTGTCCAACGGACGCAGTGTGCGTCCTCCCAGCAGCAGCACCATCACGTACGAGCTTCCGTCGGAACGACCGCGAACTCGCAACTGACCGAGCCGCGTGCGAGCGCTGCGGCACTGCGTACTGGAACCGAACAAACAACGCAGCAGCGGTGTCCTTCTGCTCGTGTCGCCACGTCTCAGGCAGTGCCACTAACGTCACGCGACTGATCACGACTGCGAGCTGCATCAGCATCGCTGGCTCGTGCGTCTGCTGCTGCGCTTGCACGACGGAGTGAAACGCGTTTGGTCGTTCGCTTGACACGGCGCTCAGACTCACGGATACGTCGGCTTCACTAGACGCGACCGAGTCAAGAGCGCTGCTACAGCTTGCAGCTTCAGGAGGCAACGCACTCGAGCGACTAACGCGTTGCTCTGTCACGCTTTCACGCCTCGTACGCTCGTCGATGCGGCAGAGCTGGAACTTGACTTTCATGACACCCACGCGCTGCGCACTCGCAGTTCGTCTCGCACGCTGCTTTGCGCCACTGGACGCGCGCTCGTCCTGACGAAAGAGCGAGATTTGTACAAGTCGCGGCTCGTGCTGCGCGACAATGTCGTCGTCACTAAAGAGCTCCGACACTGCGACTGCGCCTTGCAAGACGATCTGCGACGCTGCGCGAGTGCTCGCGCGCTGAGGCGTCGCTTGTGCGCGGCACACGACACGGAACTGCAGCAGTCGCTTGCTACATTGCGCTCGCGCGTCCAGCAGTGACGTCCGTGGCAGCGCCACAACGTGCGCAAAGCTCAAGCGACATGCACGCTTGCGCAGCGATGGCGTGATCGTAACCAGCGGCGCGCACAGGCTGTCGTCGTCCACGGCAAGTGACTCTGTCGGGTCACCATGGCGCTTGGCATCGAGCAGCGCAGTGACGTCGCTGTGACTCACAGCGATCTCCATCGGACGGAAGCGGCTCGAGATCGTCGCGTTGCGAAGGTGCTGGAGCTCGTCCATGAACTCGCGCGTGAAGCCGAGAGCGTCGAACGCGATCTTCAAGCCACGCGCAGTCGCACGGGCGGACGATTGCGTCGTGACCAGTGCGTCCTGTGTGGTATGGTTGGACAGTTCGAGTGGCAGCTCTGCGTCTTGGAGGATCGCTTGCCAACTGTGTGGATCGTCTACGATAGCAGCAGCAGTGCTCTGAGCGAGGATAGCAGAAAGGTCATGCGAGCCAAACGCGTCGTTGCCAGACGCCCATGTGTCGCTGTCTTCCGTCGCGCGCGCCATTGACAGCTGCAGCGCTTTGCCTTTGGTGATCAAGCGCTGGAGCTTGACAGGATCTGGTGGCGGCGGTGGTGGTGGCGACGCGCGATCTCGCTTGCTGCGACGCGGGACGCGATCAAAAGCAGCAGGTGGTCTCGCGTGCAATGCGCTCGTCGCTGTTGACGAGACAGGACTGGCGCTTGGCTCCAGTCGACTACTGCTGCTACTGCTGCTGCTTGCAAGGACCGAGTGGTCAGCGTCACTTGCGAGAAACGACAGCGGTGAGTGCACTGGACTCAACGCATGCGCACGAGTCTGCTGTGTCTGGACACGGACTGTTGGCGCTGCGTGGCGTGGAATGAGAACTGCTGGCGGTCGCGTCAGTCGCTCATATGGAGTGTCCTGGACGCTGTCGCTCTGTACTGCGTCTCCGTCACTGAGCAGAAGCTGGTGCAGTTCGTTTGGGTCGCGGAACTGCACGTCGAGGTTCACAGCCAAGTAGCCTAGAGCGTCCAGGACACGTTACCAGTGTGAGTCCATCTATCGAGCCATTGCCAGCCCATGCGTGAGAGCAAGCGCACCCAGGACGTCATCTTGCTGGTCTTTGTCCAGGGACTTGATCTCGTAGAGTGCGTTCTCGCGTCGCAGCTCAGTGATGATGCGCTCAGCAGCAGAGTCGTCGAGCGCAGTCGAGGATGACGAGGCGGCAGTGGGGAGCAAAGGTACAGCGCATGTGCCAAAGCGCCGTCGAGTGCTGCGGTCGATCACGTCGAGTACGAGCTCGCGCTAGCAGCAGCAGCAGCAGGAGTAGCGCATGAGACAGCGTCAACAGAAAGAGACACACATAGCGACACACAGTGAGGGACTGACAGACCAAGTGATGCTGACAACGACAGAGCTGCAGGCGCTACCGTCTCGTGAAGGTACGTGAGGAAGCGCGAAGCGTCGACGCAGATCGGGTACACCATCTCGACTGCGCGCGCGCTGGTCGATTGACGACGAGGCTCGTTCTCATTGCTGCGTCGCGATACGCTCCGCCGTGCTGGTGCGTTCGTGATCTTTGCTGGCTGGAAGAGACTCCCACGCTGGCGCGCTTCGTCCCGCCAGCGTAGACGCACGAGTGTTGTCTCGGGCAACCGCTGCGTCGTTGCAGCAGACTCTAGAATGTGATGCACAGAGAGCGTCACGAACCCTCGTACGTGAGAACCCGATGCTTGCGCTGACGAACCTACTTCTACAGACGCTGGAGATGGAGTCGAACGTGGTGGCAGCGAGCAGCCTACAAGTCGCTGCGGCTGCGACAAGAAGCGCGCAGACAGCGACGACGTCGCGCTGCGTCGAGCATCAGCATCATTGACCGTCTTCCCGCCGCCATCATCGACCGTCGTAGCCATAATCAACAGTTGCAAAACAAAAAGTGACCGTTTTTCAAAATGAAAAGTGACTGTTTTGCAACTGTCCCAAATATATATCAAATATTCATTTTTGAGTTTAATAACAACTTTAAGAAATCAAAATTGAGATGTTACATCTTCGAATTTTGATACTCGACCTCGCGATGCTGCGACTGCCCAAACCGCGATCTACGCTTACTGAAAATCTCTATCTAACCATTAACAAACCGGCCGCGCAGCGGCCAGCGCTAAAATATTTCGGCGCTCCTTGCGTCCATGTATCGTGTTCCATGTATTATCCATGAATCGCATCCAGGTATTACCCATGGACGAGGTAATGAAAAGCGCGCGTAAGTTTGAAAAATTCTTGCATAAGTTTCGAAAAGAAACTTCTGCAAACGCGTGGCTGTGCGAGTTCGACCCCCTCACATATCAAAAAAGACATTTGATCCAAGCGATCCGAGCGGACGGCGAACGTGTATGTGCGCATGCGCGTGCGATGCGGCGGTTGTACATGCACGTGACGGTTGTTGATGGTGGTGCGCGTGTGTTATTGTCGTGTTTGTGAGTTTGTTGCGCAGTTTGGTGATCGCGGAGGCTTGTACAGCTGCTCAAACGCTCAAACAGTGGCGAACGGCGAACCTGTACGTGCATTTACGTGTGCGTGTGCGTGTGCGTGTGCGTGTGCGTGCACACACGAGCGACAGAGACGTTTGAGCGCTGCATAGCACGCTCGATGACTTTTGTGCGTGGACGTGTGTGCGTCTGTGAGTAGTTTGGTTATCGCCGGAGCGCTAACAGCTTCGCATTAACGAACAACAGACAGCGGCGAACCTGTACGTGTGTGCTCTTGCGCGTGTCTGTGCATGTTTGTACTGGTTTGTGGCGATTGTACAAGTGCATGACACTCGCACGTGCATGCCTATGTGTCAATGACAGCTTGCTACGGGCGCTATCCAGTCGTGATCGACAGCTGAAACCGATCGGCGCACCACAAACGTGTATGCGGGCGTGCATGAGCACTGTGCGCGGCAGTACGACGCGATTGCATACCTAACAGATGTGCTTGTGCGAATGCTGTGGTGCTCTAGCCTCGACGCTTGAAGATGGCTGTCGCAGACGATGCGCGCGGCGTTAAGGCGACTCGTTTCGTCAAGTGCGCGATGGCGAGCATGCGCAAGGTGCCACGACTTCTCGGGACAGCATCCGCACGTGCTCCGTGTCCAAGCAAAGAAAGGCGCGCGCGACTGAACTCATACGCGAGATGCGCGAAAGTAAAAGTCAGCAAGACAATGACGAGAGCTCGTTTGCGAACGACATGTCGTCCGTCGACGCCGGTGAGCATGAAGAAGAGGACGAGAGTGATCGTGAAGAGTCCGTACGTGTGTACCACATTCAGTATCTTAAATTTTTGGATTTAGAATATATTTCGAAAAGTTACAAAGAGTGACCATTTTGCAACAGAGATGTGTTTCAAACATTTTAAAACCCATTCAATTATGTTCATGAAATATATACTCCTTCCAATTGATTTTTCGGGAAAATAAACCGAATCCAGGTTTTGTAATAATTGAAACCATATCTTGAGTCGTCAGACACTAGCGATCAGAGCGACGACGGCAGCGCACAACACCCCAAACACAAGCGGAAGGATCTCAGCGTCAGCGAAGCCAGCGTTGTTGCTGTCCCATCGGTAGCTGACAGCGAGTTCGAGTCCGCACCGACGCTGCTCAAGTCTCACGAGTCGTGGAGCGCCTTCCGCTTCTCTCTCGCTGGCGCTCTACGAGCCCAAGACGCATGCGAAGATCGTCGTAAAAGACACTCTGAGCGTCGCGAAGAGGAACAAGACACTCTCGTCGTCCGTTTCAGCGAAGCGAAACCAGGGCGTCAAGATAGTCACAGACGATCTCGAAGCGTATCACCTACATCTGCACCCACGGTTGGCGACAGCGGTCCGGTCGCGGCGATGTAGTCGGATCGAAGCGCCACCTTCGACGAACCGACTGTCCCTTCTACTTTCTCGCACAGAGTGGTGCGATGATGGTAAGTGGCGGATCAAGGTCAAGAGAGAGCGGCTTGTGCACAACCTCGAGCGATCTGTACGCCCCATATCACTATAATCCACCGCCGAAACGGGAATTTGTACAGTGACGATTGGACGTCGGAGTTCAGCGACGGACACGCGACGCAAACTTGTACTGCTGCGACTCGCGACCAATTTGCAAAGCGACACAAACTAATGAAGGCGAGTGAGAGGTGCTCGAACCCATAGACGGTTTTCTTTGGAATTGTTCAACATACATAGGCAAGTGGTCAAACCACAAGCAAGTGACGGAATGTTTATGGCCCATTAGGCTGAACCACAGAGACGAATCGTTAACTCATCATAGCGACGCACATCTTCGCCGGCGCACTTATCACATCAAGCTTCGATTATACATTGTGGACGATGTCCACGAGCACTCCTTGATATTCGGGTGACTTTCAATCCGAGTTGCCCGCTTCGAAACGGGTAACATGTGTGCTTTGGCAAGCTGACTGGTTCCACTGCCAGCCCATACATTGAAATTGGTTAGTGAAGAACATATCTTTGACCCTCAACAAGTAATGCGAATGACATTGAGATACAGCTGTGATTGGTGATGCTCTGTCACCGATGCAACGCCAACCTAGAGACACAAACATCTTTGACCTTGTGTCTACGTAGGCAAGCAGAAAGCACAATGTCATCGTTATAAAAGCGAGCCAAGTGGCGAACGGAGGTGGACTCAGAGCTGTAGCCTCTACGTGACAATGGGATGTGAGACCTGGTTGCAAAGAGACCAGACACGAACGAACACTACACAACCCAGGGCGGCAAAGCCCTGGCGCTCACTCGCATGTAGAGCGTGTCAGCAAGGCACGGCGCCATAGCGTACGGGCGCACAGAGACAGAGCCAAACCTCGAAACCACTTGCAAGTTTCGCACAGAACGATTGTGAGCGGGAAAGAATATTTGCAAGCTCGGCGCGGGACGTGTCAGCGATGAGACATTGCGCATTCGAATCGAAATAGCAAAAACCAAGCCGGTCAACTGAGATCGCGACTGCAACGCAAATGTTCCTCTCCAGTGAGTTAGCGCAGTTTGACTCCAACACAAATCTATAAATGAAGCTTGCAGTTCAACGGCCACGCGCGACGCTTTCATCTCGTCTGCGAGCGTATTCTCGACATGGAGATGTTCGTAGAGACGCTCGAGCTTCCGTGCTTCGTCCTGTGCGAGCGCTCGGAGCGACGCTTGATGGTCTTGCAGCGCTTGCTCG
>JAASFN010000117.1:0-38991 GCA_023333795.1 Globisporangium rhizosaccharum
CTCGATCATCGCCGCCTCGACCTTGAGCTCCACGTCGCCGTCCTCGTACTCGACGTCGTACGTGCCGTCCGAGCGCACGCGCGTGATCTTGCCGGCGAACCACTTGGTGCCCTTCTTGAACCGCGCCTTGACCTTCTCGCCGACCTTGAGCGCTTGTTGTGTGGATGGTTTCGAAGGGCTAACATCGAGACTATTGAGTCTTGAGCCATGCTTCTTCGGTGTTGCTGGTGCTCGTGCATCACTGTCGCCTGCGATCAAACGTATAGGCGGTTCAGCCTTTGACTTTGTGTTGTCTGTCGCTTTTGCCTCGACGATGTCATCGAGTGGTACGTTCTTCTTGAGAGCGCCGCTGTTGAGTTTGATGACACACGTCTGCGTGGCGTCGCGGATCTGCATGAGGACACCAACGTCGTCCGAGCCGCGAATGCGCACGAGCGCGCCAGTTGCGAGCGGCATCTCGAGCGTTTGAGCGACGCAATCGATCACAGCAGTGATCTCACTGCAGTTGACGGATCGTTGCTAGTGTCTGTGCTCGCGATGTCGCCATGAAGAGTCGTCCAAGAAGGAATAAGCGAACGACTATTCAATTGCTTTGTTAGTTTAGATTTGAGTTTTGGGGTACAAAGACTTCCACCTTCACAAGAGGTCGCCGCTCTGGTCACCCTGACGCGTTGTAGCAGCTAGTTATCGCAGAAGCCATACGCTCAAGTCATCGACACAGCCAAGTGAACACGTGGTGTGCATCAACAGCGAGAGCGTTGGATTCACTCGTTTCACAACTCGCTAGAGCACAAAGTACGTTCGGATCTTCTTCGGGTACCCGTTGATCGAGAGCAGCGTGTGGTACTCGACCTTGAAGCCGTGTCCTGGCGTGTCCTTGTTCATCCTTGCCCACGTGCTTTCGCTGATGTGGATGCGACCAGGCGAGCCACTGCTCTCGAGAAAGTGGGCGATCGTCACGGTCTCGCCAAAGAGGTGGTACCGCGGGTCCTTGCTGCCGACGACACCTGCGAGCACTGGACCCGAGTGCACGCCGATGCGGATGTTCAGGTCTGGGAGTCCGCAGTTGCGCCGCAGGAGCGGCAGCGCTGCAAACATGTCCATCGCTGCTGACACGACTGCGAGTGCGTTCGTTGTGCTCACGATCGGACAGCCGCCGACGACAAAGTACGCGTCGCCGATGATCTCGACCTTGTACAGGTTCTCCTTCTCGGCGATCGTGTCAAAGCGCGTGTACATGTCATTGAGGAACTGCACGAGCTCCATGGCCGAGACCTTGGACGAGTACGCCGTGAAGTTGACCATGTCGGTGAAGAGCACGGTGACGTTGTCGAAAAAGTCGGCGATCGTCGCCTCGGGGTCTTCCTTGAGCTTGTGCACGATCGTCTCTGGAAGCAAGTTCAGCAAGAGCTTCGTGATGCGCTGCTCTTCCTCCACGAGCTTTTGCTTCTGCGAGTTGAGCGTGATCTCGCGGTAGTGGTTGATGCGCTGCTTGAACTCGGAGTTGAACACGACCCAGGCTTGACCGGCAAAGAAGATGAGGATGTAGAGCGCATTGCGGCCAACGCGCACTTGGTCAGTGTCGGAGCTCCAGCCAAACGCTGGTGCGATCACGAGGTTCGCAAGGAGATAGAGCGCCAAGATGAGGAACCCGAGGATGAAACGCAGCAGGAACGAGACGTTCGCAAAGTAGCACTGGTACAGTGCCAAGACGCTCATGTACGCATGACCGAGCGAGTTCGCAGCGATGCTCTCGGAGCAGAGCACGACGGCGACGACGAACGTCACGACGATGGACGTCGTCTGCTCAAAGTCGCGAAAGTTGGGCGAGAACGTGTAGAAGAGGCAGGCGATGCACACGGGGTACATCACACCAAAGTTCAGGAGGAAGATGAGGTGGCTCTCAGCAAACAGCCGCGTCGATGCTAGGCGCACAGACTGGTACAGCGTCATGAACGGCTTGAGCGTGAGGAAGACAGTGATTGAGAGCCGAAAGAAGCGGAGCCAGCGCGCGCGGTTCTCCAGGCGGTAGCTCTCTTCAAACTCGAACGCCTCCTGCGAGAGTCCGTCGCGACGGCGACTGTGCACCCGGAGCAGCACTTCGAGCCGCGTCAAGCCCTTTGGGAGCTTCATGATCTCAGTCGGGTTGCTGTAGCCGTGGTCGTCGTCTGTGCCTGTGCCATTCTCCTCAGCGTCTTCGACAATATCAAAGATGTTCTCGCGCACGACCGAGCGCTTGTCGTCTGCTAGTTGCTGCAGCGTCGCGGGCCGCAGCGATGTGAGCGTCCCGCGTCGCTCCGTGAGGAAGATCGGACGTGAGCCAGCAGCGAGCGGCGGTGTCGCAGCGATCGTAGCGGCTTCGACTTCGTTTGTCTTGAGCGCTGCCAAGTGACCGGACACCAGTGCATCGCCAGTGTCACCGACTGGGGTCTTTGCTGAACCTGCGATCGTGAGCAAGTTCGCGAGCGAGTTCTGCTTCAGCACCATCTTCTTGTCGATCTCCCCCGATACCAAGCGGCTGTTCTGCCGTCGCGGGTGCCGCGCATTCGTGGCGCGAGGCGACGTCGCGTTGTCATCGACGATCAGCGTCGGGAGAATGGCGCCATCGTTTGCGTTCGCTGCTTTTGGTGTCGGCGTGCCTTCAAAGTCTTCTGGGATCGTCTGCACAGTCTGGATCATTAGGCTCGCCCGACGTGTTGGTGATGGCGACGCGACTGGAGGCATGCCGGCTGCACTCGGTCCTATCGTTGCAGCACCTGCGCTTGCAGGAGTCGGAGGCACAGCCATCTGCGGGTACGGGATGATGTAGTTGCCCTTGCCGCGTAAGAAGTACGTGTTCATCTCGCCGCGGCCTTTCACAAAGACTTTACCGCGGTACGTCGTGAAGTAGTTGTCGCACAGGATCTTGTGCGATGCCTCCGTGATCTGGATCTGCCCCGGCAAGTTCGTCGTCTCCATGCGCGACGCGACGTTCACCGTGTCGCCAAACAGCTTGAAGCGCGGGTTCCGGATCCCAACGACGCCTGCCATGAGTCCGCCCGAGTTGATCCCAATGCGGATGTTGAGGTTCTTCACGAGCTCGCCCCAGGGCTTGCGCGCGATCTTCTCGCTCACTTCCGGGATGCACCGAATCATGTCGAGCGCCAAGTTCGCGACGAGCTCGGCGTGGTTGACCATCGGGTCTGGGCATCCACCCACAACCATGTACACTGCACCGATGGTCTCGACTTTGTGCACTTGATGGACGTCCACGAGCTTGTCAAACTTGTAGAAGATGATGTTGAGCAGCTCGACGACGTACTGCGGCTTGAGCTTGGACGAGAAGAAGTCAAAGTCGCAGACTTCAGCAAAGAGCACTGTCGTGTTGGCGTACGCGTCGGCAATGAGCTCACGACCGCTCTGGAGCTGCACAACGATCGTTTCTGGGAGCATGCTGTTGAGGAGCGACTTGGATCGCGTCTCTTCGAGCTTGAGCTGCTCTTGCTGCAGCAGGACCATGAGCTCGCTCATGTAGCTCACGCGAATGGCAAACTCGCGCGACTGACTCGGCAAGAGAATGAGGAAGTAGAAGAGACAGGCGTAGAGTGTCTCGTTCGAGACGCGCTCGCGGTTCGAGTTGCGGTGCGCTGGGTCTTCGCCGTCCGGGATGTACGCGAGCATGACGAGGACGTAGATCATGAGGTACGTGAGGCAGAAGACCGAGCACGGAAAGAACCGAATGGGCGTGCAGCTGTAGATGTACATGATGACGAGACAGACCCAGGACACGCCGTAGTCGTTTGTGACTTTGTTGTACGCGAGCGGGTAGCTCGCGACCACTGCGATGCAAAACCACGTGAGCCAGAAGTCTTCTGTGTAGCTGTGCTTGCGCGCGCGAAAGTACGTGAGGAAGAGCACGGGGAGGACGATCACGACCTTGAGAATGACGACGAGCGTGAACTTGGCGAGCTTCGTGTTGCCGACGTACTTGGACGACTCGGTCTTGCTCACGGAGCTGCTCACGTTGAGGCCGCCCCAGAGCACGAGGTAGTCGTACGCGAACGTCACGATCATGAAGATCACGAGCGCTGTGAGGCCGCGCAAGTACAGTCGTCGCTGCGAGTTGGCGTAGTACTTGGCAAATGACTGCTCCATCTTTGTGATCACTGTCGACGACGTGATGCTGATGAAGTAGAGCGTGACGTAGTGAATCGCCACTTCGTCGAGGATCTTGAGGAAGATGTTGAACTCGGTCAGCGCCTTCGTCCGTGACGCCGAGCTGTCGCGCGAGCGCTCGATCGACGACCGCATGCGCGTCGAGCCGCGTCCGTCTGGCATGATCTGCGAACTCGCGCGCTTTGAGTTGGCGGCGCTCGAGCCTGCAGCGCTAGTGCGCGTGCTCCGATGCATGGCGTTGCGATCGCCTTGAATGATCGACGGCGATATGCTTGACGAGCGCCGCAGCTGCAGCGCACTATTCCTGCGCTTCGGCACTGGTGCGATCGCGTTCAGCGAGCCGCCGAGCGTGTCGTTGACCGTCGAGAGCACAGACACTGCCGCAGTCACTGGCACTGGTGACGGCACCACGATTGACGCTTTCGCGCCATTTTGCGGATCAAACGCGTGGATCTTGCGAGACATCGTCATGGCGCGCGAGCATCCACCGACAGCAGGCACGTAGCAGCAGTAGTGACGACGACAGCAGCAGCAGCGCCTCGGTTCCCGCGCAATGCGAGCTCGTTGTCAGCATGCTGTTGTCGCGACTGAGAAACGAATGTCGCTTGGTGGCGAAACGGATGCTTGGAGGCAAATCAATTATTTTTTGTGGACTAATATAGGACATGTGTCCTATATTAGTGCACCTTTTTGACCCACTTCGTTAACAAACAGACCGAAATTCAGATCACATACGTTTTTCAAGATAAACCATGCCATGAGCCTCGCTTATCGCACTATACAAACGTTGCTCCAGCCTCGACGACCTCGATGGCAAAGCAACGCGCTGCGGCGAACGCGACAGCGACTGCAAGCGCAACGATGAAAGCTCCGACGAGAGCCCCTGCAACGTTACAGGACAATAGCAGTGACGAGCGCCGGCTGTGGACGCCGACGCTTGAGACGGCTGTGTCGCTGCTGCTGCTGCCGCGCGTGGCGTCGGCGCTCGTGAACCCGATCGCAGACTGCGATGAGACGTTCAACTACTGGGAGCCGCTGCACTACTTGCTCCATGGCTTTGGGTTCCAGACGTGGGAGTACAGCCCTGCGTACGCGCTGCGGTCGTACTTGTACCTCGCGTTGCACTGGCTGCTCGCAAAGGTGACAGCGTTCGCACTGGCGCTCGGTGCGCTCGGCACCGCAGAGCCGCACGTGTCAAAGGTCCTCGTGTTCTACGGCGTGCGCGGCGCGCTCGGACTCCTCTGCGCGTACGCAGAAGGCGCGTTCTACCGCAGCTGTATCGCGCGCTTTGGGCGCCGCACGGCGCGCTACGTGCTCTGGCTCCTCATGTGGAACGCTGGGATGTTCCACGCGAGCACGGCATTCCTCCCCAGTACGTTCGTGATGTACCTGGTCATGCTCGTGACGAGCGCGTGGATGGACAAGCAGCACTACGTCGCGATCTTCTGGGGCGTCGTCGCCGTGCTCTGCGGCTGGCCGTACGTCGGCGTGCTCTTCGTGCCGCTCGCGATCGAGACGCTCGCCACGCGCGGCGTCGTCAAGAGCCTCGCTGTCGGCGCAGCGATCGGCGCTGGTGTGCTCGCACTCGAGCTCGCAGTGAACTACCACTACTACGAGCGCGTCGTGCTGCCGGCGTGGAAGATCGTCGAGTACAACGTCCTGAGCAGCGACGTCGACTCGACGCTCTATGGAACGGAGCCCTGGAGCTTCTACGTGCTCAACCTCGCGCTCAACCTGAACGTCGCTGCTGCGCTCGCGCTCCCAGCTGCGCTCTTTGTGTGCGCGCTGCCGCCGAGCGCTGAGCCTACGAGCACGCTCCTGCGCCTCGCGTATCTCTCGCCGCTCTACATCTGGCTCGCGATCATGTTCGCACAGGCGCACAAAGAGGAGCGCTTCCTCTTCCCCGTCTACCCGCTCCTGTGCCTCGCTGCCGCTGTCACGCTCAGCGCCGTTGCGCATCGCGTCCGCCGCGTAAGCACTCGCGTCGGTGCGACACTGTCGACGCTGCTCGTCGGCGGCGCCCTCGCGCTCTACACGCTGCTCTCGCTCTCGCGCGTCGCGAGCAACGTCATGAACTATAGCGCGCCGCTGCGCGTGTACCACCACTTGCACGAGCACGTGCTCCCGAGTGCCGCGAAGAGTGCGCTCCACCGCAGCACGGCGGCGGCGCCAAGTGAGCCGAGCGTGACGCTGTGCGTCTCGAAGGAGTGGTACCGCTTCCCCTCGAGCTTCTTCGTCCCGACGAACGCCACGCGTGTGGCGTTCGTCCAGTCGGCGTTCACCGGGCAGCTCCCAAAGCCGTTTGAGCAGCACGCGCGCGGGACGGCGGTCGTGCCGACGCACATGAACAACCGGAACGCCGAAGAGCCGAGTCGGTACGTCTCCATCGCCGCGTGCGACGTGTTTGTGGACCTGAACCTGCCGCACCAGACCGAGACGAAGCTCTGGGAAGCGCGCGAGACGTGGGCGCTCGTGCACGCAGAGCCGTTTCTGCTCGCAGAGGCGTCGGCGTCGCCGTACCGGTCGTTCTACATCCCGTTCCTCACGCCGCAGCGCGTTCAGTACGTCGACTATGCGATCTACAAGCGCATCAAACAGGATGACGACGAGGCGTAGAGAGACACAGAGAGACTGAGAGAGAGTCACAGAGAGACTGAGAGTGTGGCTGAGAGTAGAACGTATTGAGCGATGGGACTGACAGCAGTGTGGCTCTGTCACTTGGCTAGACGAATCGCTGAGACGTGGTCGTGTCCGTAGGTCTGCTCACTCATCACGGACGACTCGCTGCTGCTGCAGCAGCAGCGGTAGTGGCTGGAAGCACGAGCTGCGGGTACTGCTGCTCGATCTGCTCGGCGCACTGGTTCACGTTGAAGCAGATGGAGCTGATGCGCGCGTCGAACGCCGCGAGGACGTCGTCATCTGCAGTCTCGAACTCTAGGAAGCCGCTCTGCTGGTCGATCCGGCCCTTCATGCGTTCTTCGAGGATCATCGTCGCGGCGACGCGCTCAGCGCTCTCTGCGTCCGTCTCCAAGAGCTTCCCGAGCTCCGCGAGCGCAATGGCGTTGTACACGCGACTGGCGGCGAGGAGGTTGTGCTCGAGGAACGAGTTCTCGAGCACCGTGAAGCCGTTCGCGAGCACGGCCTTCTGGTGCGCAAGGAGACTCTTCTCGAACTGCACGAGCTCAGGGCGGCGGATGAGCTGCTCCATGTACATCTTCTCGAGGATCGCAAAGTGCGCGCTGCTCTTCACGCGCTCGTCTTTGTAGAGCGTCCCCAGGAGGCGCGTGCGCTGCGGACCCGCGGACGCGAGGATCGCGCACGTCACGCCCTTTGTCAGGAGCTCGCGCAAGTCCTCCGGGTCGACCTCGTCCGGCTTGGACTGCGAGAACTCGTAGTACCGCAGTGCGGCGTCGAGGAACTTGCGCTTCGCGTCGAGGATGCGCGCGTACGAGACCTGGTACCGGAGCTTCAGCGCCCAGTCCGTGACGCTGTGGATGAAGCGCGAGGCGCGGTTGATGAAGTTCTCGGCGTCGACCGTCTCGTCCTCTTGGAGGTACAGCTCTGCGATCTTCACGTACTTCTCGGCCTTCTGCACGTCCGTGTACTGCCGCGCCGAGCTCTCGAGGTTGATCGCTGCGAGCGCCTTCGCGGCTTCGATGTACTCCTCTTCGTCCATGTAGAGCTCAGCGAGCGACTCGCGGAAGAGCACGTCCGGCTCTTCGAACGACAGGATGCGCGTCTTGAGCTTCGCGAGGCAGAAGCTCAGGAACGCGAGCTTCCACTGGTGCGCGTCCGGGTCGATCTGGCTCATGGACGTCGCCAAGTGCGTGATCGCCGCGCGTGAGATCACGAGCAGCACGTCTTCATGCAGCACTGTATGTAGTGTATAGATCCGTCAGTTGGTGTCATGGATGAGAGCGAGTGCATGGACTTGTGAACGTACAGTGCGTGACGATCTCCTGCAGGTGCTGGTGCTCAAAGAGCGACTTGTCGATCAGCGCCTAGAGAGCGTCGTTCGTGTATGAGAGCAGCAGCGTGAGGAAGAAAGCAGTCAGTCAGTCGCATGCAAAAGCGCAGCTCCCCCTCGTGTGCGCTCACTTGCTCACCTTGTACGCTGCAGTCTTCTCCTTCTGGTCGGCAATTGCAGCGATCTATGCACACAAACGTGCAGGTCGTAAGCAAGCGTCACGCCCACTAGTAGTAGCAGCAAAAGAGAACGACGACACGCAAGACGCACGCGCGCGAGCTGCGTCTCGATGCTCTCGCTCATCTTCGCTCGCTTGCTTGATCGCTTGACTTGGATTTGATGTGACGCCTCTCAACCCACTTCGGCGCGATAACTATACGACCAGCTAAAAAGAGATGTCCGAGGTTGTCGAGCCATTTCCTATTTGAAATGAGGACATCTCTTTTTGCACGAACCTCAGTATCTGCAACGCGCCGTTTGATGCGCATGATGCTACAGCGCAACTTGGTTGTTCGTGAGTGGCGGCAGCGCTTTCTTCACGCCGGAGCTACTCCCAGAGCTCGGCGCGCGCTCGCTGTTGCGCCGATGCAGCTCGCTGCTGTGGTTGACTTCAGGGCCGCTATTCGCAGCGCCACTGCTCGTTGTGGACGGCTTGGTCTTGCGCCGCATCTGCGGTGCGCCACCACTGCCAGAGCTGGTGTTGTTGCCGAGACCGAGCGGCGCGGTGCCTTGCATCTGCATCTGCGCTTGGAGTTGCACGTGAGGCTTGAGCACGTTCATGACGCCGACGTTCGGTGTGCGCGCAAACGTCTTGTTGTACATCTCTTCGCGGTTCAGCAGCTCGCGCTTAAAGTACGCCATCTCATCGAGCGTCTGGCGCACGAGTGCGTCTCGCTCGGCCACGAGCCGCTCGAGGTCCGCGATGCGACTGACGTCTTCTGGACGACTCTCACGCCGCGCGTACCGGTCCTCCCACTCATCGATCGTCTGCTTGAGCAGCACTACCTTGTCGGCCATGAGGTGCCGCGTCTCCTCAAACTGGTCGCTCAGGAGCTTCGTCTCGGCCAAATTCTCTTCGAGCAGTCGGTCCATGTCTTGCTTCGCTGCGCGCTTGAGCGTCTCGACTTGCTCGCGACTCGAGCGCTCAAGTGCCGCCACGCGCTCTGCCATCTCTCGCGCCATCACTTCCAGTGCGCCACGCAGTCGCTCGCACTCGCGCGTGCTGCTGCTGAACTCAGTTGTCGTCTGCGTCAGCGTGTGCTGCAGCTCATCTGCGTGTGTCTGTAGCGCACTCAGCGCTTTGTCATGGCGCGCTTGTGCCTCCAGCAGCTTTGCAGAGTGCTGCGTCTGCGCTTCTTGGAGCGCAAGCGCACGCTCGCGGTCTTTCTGCGCAGCCAATGCGCGCGACTGCTGCGCACTCGCAGTTCGGAGTGTGCCAAGCACGCTAGCGTGGCTCACCTCAAGCTCCTCGCGCAAGTCACGCATTGCTAGTGCGTGTTGCTGCGCGCGCTGCTCCAGCTCAGTGCGATGAGCTCCCACGCGTTGCGTCTCTCGGTGCTCAGCGCGTTCCTGTGCATCGCGCAAGAGCTGCTGCTGCTCGCTCATCAGTCGCGACGTGAGTGTCTCGAGTTCGTTCGCATGGCGCTCGGTTGCGTCACGCATGCGCTGCTCAAGCGCTCCGTGTGCGCGCGCATGGTGCGCTTCGATCGTGTCCACGTGCCGCAAGAGAGCGCTGCGGTGGCTCTCGTGGTCGAGCTCGCGACTCTCGCGCATCGCGCGCTGCGTCTCCTCGCCAGCACGCGCCGCTCGCTCGAGCTCTGTCTGCAAAGCGCTCAGTTCGTCTCGGAGTCCAGTCACTTGGCGCTCATAGTGCGCACTAAGCTCCGATGTCTGCGTCTGCTGCGCTGCTGTCCACTCGTCCTGGAGCTTTCGCAGCTTGAGCTCGTGCTCGCGCGTGAGTGCGACGAGAGTCTGCGAGTGCTGCTGCTGCAGCTGCGTCTTCTCCGCTCCGAGCTTCTTCGCGACGCTCTCGCGCTGCGTCGTGAGCTCCTGAAGCCGCTTGAGTAGCGCATCTTCGCGCTGTTTGTGCGCGCGCTCGCCTGCTGTCCGCTGTACATCTTGCTCGCGCAGCAGCGTCGCTCGCTGGTCCTGCTCGCGCTTGAGCTGCGCAGCGAGCTCGCTCGCTTTGCCCCGCAGCTCTGCGAGCTCTTTCTCGTTCGCACTCCCGTCACTCTGCAGCGCCTTGAGCTGCGCTGTGACGCGTGCGAGCTCTTGCTGCTGGGCGGTCTCGAGCGAGCGCTTCTGTTCGTTCAGCGCTGCGGCGTGCTCCGTCTTGAGTTGAGCGACCGTCTGTGCGAGCGAGTCGCTCGTGTTGCGCTGGAACTCGAGCTTGAGCTCCTGCAGCTTCGCCTCGGCGTCGCACGCGTGCTTCTCGAGCGCCTGTGCATGGAGAGCATGGAGATCGGCCAGCTTGGCGTCGTGAGCGCGCGTGAGTTCGAGTGCGCGACGATCGCTCTCGTCTGTCGCTGCTCGCTGATCTTGCACTGCTCGGAGCTTCTCTTGCTGAAGCTGCTGCTCGCAGCTAGCGAGTGCTGCGCGCAGAGCAGTCAGCTCTTTCTCACTCGCTGCTACTTGAGCTTCGAGCGTCTGGATCTGCTTGTGGAGACTCGCGTCGGTGAGCGCACGCTGCTGACTACTCGCAAGTGCTTCGGCGCGCAGCGTCGCGCGTTCGAGCTCGCGCGCCTGGCTTTGCTGCCGCAGCAGCGCGTCCTTCTCCGAGAGACTCGCGTTGCGCTGCAGCGTCTCGAGCTGCGCGGCTTCGAGATCGCGCTGCGCTTGCCGCAGTGCCTGGTCGCGCGCATGGAGCGTCTTTGTGAGCGTCTCGCGCTCCTGAGCGAGCTCATCGATCTTGTCAGCGCTGGCTGAGAGCATCTGCTGCAGACGCTGCGCATGCGCGTCGGCGTCCTGCCGTACGCTCTGCGCTTCGTGCGTCGCCTTGGCCACTTGCAACTCGAGTTGCTTCACCTGTTGCTGCAGCTCGCCCTGAGTCTGCAGCAATGCGGCGCGCTCCTGCCGCAGCTTGCTCTCTTGTCCACGCAACGACTCGGCGTCTGCGAGCAGCGCCTCCATCTTGCTCACGAGTTCGTGCTTGGTCTGCTCCAAGCGTTCGCGTGCTGCTCGGTCCTGTGCGGCAGCGTGGCTTGCGTGCTCGCTCGCGGCGTGCGCCAGCTGCTGCTCGAGTGCAGCACGAGCAGCCGAGAGCTCGTCGCGCAGTGCGTCCTGCATGCGCAGCTGAGTCGCGAGCATGTCGTTGTACTTGGCGTTCGACGCAGTCACGAGCTCTGCCGCTTCGTCGGCCTGCTGCTGCTTGAGCGCCGCAAGCTCTTTCTCGTGCGCGCTGCGGAGCGCCGTTGTTGCAGCAGACGACGAGCTTGCTGCTTGCTGCTGCTGCGTCTCAGCCAAGAGCACGAGCTGCTGCGTGCGTGTGCTAAACTCGCGCCGAGCCGCTTCGACTTGCTCCTCGAGCTGCGCCGCGCGCTGCTGGAAGCTCTGCTCTGCAGCGCTCTGCTTTGCCTGCATCTTCTGCTTGGTCTGCGCCAGGTCTTTCTGGAGCTGCAGCTTGTCGCGAAGCGCCTGACGCTCTGCTTGCTGCGCCGCGGTCGTTTGCGTCTGGAGCTGCTCATGGAGCTGCCGGAGCTTCGTCGCAGCATCCTGTGTGAGCTGCTGGAGCTCGAGTGCGTGTGCGCGCTTGCTGTGGGCAAACTCGCTCTGGAAGTCCTCGTTGCGCGTGTTGAGGTGGAAGATCACTTTCGTGAGCTGCGCGATCTTCTTGCTCATCTTCAGGTGCAGTTCCATCGCAGCGGCGCCCGTGAGTCCGCCAAAGCTCTCGCTGCTCATCGTGCTTGCTACTCGCTTCTTCGCCAGCGCAGTGTCCTGTCGTCGTGTTGGCGTCGCGTGTTGGCGTCGCTGATGCAACCGCTGCGGCGGCTGTGGCTATTGTTGCAATTCCTACTGAGCACCAGCTTGAAGAGCGCCAGCTCCAGTGTCAGCGTCTACGCTGCTGCTCCTGCTCTTCTCTCACGACGATCAGTCCCTTCGCTCGCACTTGCCGACTCGGACGACGTCAGTCAGTTCCGCACCATTGAGTTGGAGACTGGAGCGTTGTTGGCGGAATGTAGCGGTAGTCGCGACGCTTCGTCGGATCCGCGCATCTGCTGTCACAAGACTAGCAACCATGCACTCTCATCGATGCCTTCGTCCTCGACGCTCAGCTGCACCACCATTGCTACTGCTACTGGTGGTCTTTGCCCTAGTGCTGGCGCGCGTCGATGCAGTCGTGAACTTCCCTGGCGTTGAAGTGAACGCGGCGATGGGGCAGCACGCACATGCGAGCAGCTACTACAACTACGCGCCGAATGTGCTGCGCGACGCGGCGTTCGTGCCCGAGAACGCGATCGACGGCTTTGTGGATGAGACGAGCTGGTGGTCGGCAGGCGACAACGCGAGCGAGAAGGCGTTCTGGCAGCTCAACCTCACGGCCCAGCCGCCCAAGCTCGCGCGCATTGTCATTCGCTGGCACGGCTTCCAGACGCCGGCGAGCTACCGCGTGCGCGTGTCGTACGCTGGCGAGAACTTCCAGACGATCGCAGTCGTCGCGAACCGCACGATTGCGTACGACCGCGTCGACACGATCACGACGGGACTCGACAAGGTCGACACACGCTTCTACTTTCTGCGCGTCGTGATCGACTCGGCGAACGTCTGTCGCGACGCCTATAGCTGCGCCGAGCCAGCAGACGCGTCGAAAGTCGTGGCCACAGGCGAGCGGCAGGTCTACGGCATCCGCGAGTTTGAGCTCTGGGTCAAGGGCTCGAAGAACGGTGCGTGCGTTCGACACCGTTGCGTGTACGTACGTGTCTGTGGCGAAAGGACTGACTGACTGACTCGTATGGATGGATACGCAGACGCCAGTGCGCTCGACGCCTCACAGAGATGGACGATCGTCGCTGCGCTGGCGCTCAGTGTGTTTGTATTCGCGTAACGAGGGGGAACGAGACGGCTTTCTATTGAAACACACACGCACTCACGACGCACACGGCTCAACGCGCGGCCACTGCTGACATTCATCCGCGCGTTATAAGAAGATAGAGAGAGACATCCAGCGACTCACGCGCACGCTCACAGTGCCGAGTCCTTGTCGACCGTGAAGATCTCGCTCTTGGTCGACTCCTTGCGCGACCGCCGCTTCTTGTAGAGCGCACCCATGACGCCGAGCACGACGACGGCGCCACCGCCTGCGAGCAGCGGCACCGTCAGGTTCGACTCGTCCTCCGGCTCGTCCGCGCTGAACTGCACGTTGTTCACACCGTAGCCCGTCGTGCCGTCGCTCAGCGTCTTGGCTGTGTACGCCTGCTGCTTGGGCGAGTCGGCTTCGTTGCCCGAGACCTCGGTCGAGGCTTCTGGCGACAGCGTCAGTGCCGCAGTGGTCGGCACAGGGCTTGCCTTCGGTGTCTTCTTTGGTGTCGCCTTGGGCGTGGCCGACGCCTTTGGGGACTCTGCCTTGTTGTCCAAGTCCTTGGAGCAGTCATCGGCGTCCTTGCCAGTGGAGTCTTCGTCCTTGTTATCAAGATCCTTGGAGCAGTCGTCAGCGTCCTTGCCGGCGGTGTCTTCGTCCTTGTTGTCCAAGTCCTTGCTGCAGTCATCCGCGTCCTTGCCGGTCGAGCCCTCGTCCTTGTTGTCCAAGTCCTTGCTGCAGTCGTCGCCTTCGTTCTCCTCCTTGTTGTCAAGGTCCTTGCTGCAGTCGTCTGCGTCGGCGCCAGTCTCATCGTCGTACTCGCTCGTTGGCGCTGGCGTGCTCACACCGCCCTTGCCGCCCGTCGAGTCCGAGACCGCACCTGGCGCTGGCTTGTTGGCTGGAACCGGAGTCGTCGCCTTGCCAGCGTCCGGCGTCTTGCCCGACGATGGCTTGGTGGTCGCAGCAGGCGTCGAGGCGTCCTTGCCGCCCTTACCACCCTTGCCGCTGGTCGAGTCCGAGACCTTGCCTGGAGCCGGCTTCGAGTCTGCCGATGGCGTCGATCCACCCGACGACGGGTTCGACGGCTTGCCACCCGCTGGTGGCGTCGTCGAGCCCTTGCCTCCCGAAGACGGCTTCGACGAGCCCTTGCCAGCAGTGTCGCTGTCTGCGCCAGTCTCCTTTGGCTTCTCCGTGGCGAGCGGAATGCCCTTGTCGCAGTCGTCAGCGTCGCCGTCGACCTTCGATCCACTTCCAGCGATGGAGAAGCCCTTGTCGCAGTCGTCTGCGTCCTTGCCAGTGCCGCTACCAGCAATCGAGAAGCCCTTGTCACAGTCGTCATCGGCATCGCCACCGATCTTCGAGCCGCTGCCGGCAATCGAGAAGCCCTTGTCGCAGTCCTCGTCGCCGTCCTTGCCGATCTTCGAGCCACTGCCAGCGATCGAGAAGCCCTTGTCACAGTCCTCGTCCGCGTCCTTTCCGGTGCCGCTACCGGCGATCGAGAAGCCCTTGTCGCAGTCCTCGTCCTTCTTCACAGTCGGCATCTTTTCGAGGTTGTCGTCGTACTCATCGTCGTCGTCGTCGCCGCCGTGGCGCTGCTCGGCGCCAGTGGCGGCAGTCGTCGCACCTGCTGCGCGCACTGCGCCGACGCCGTCGACACCGCTGAGCTCTGCGCTGTTGAAGTCGATCGCGTTGATCTGCGAGACGCAGAGCGCGGCCGCGAGGATCAGTCCCTTGACGAGCTTCATCGTGTGCGCTGTGTCCTGTGTCCTGAGTGCGTGCGTTGGTGGCGATAACTTACGGAATGAACGCTCGCAGCGTCGCGGTGGACGTGCAGGCAGGCAAGGAGCAAGCACGATCAAGAGCGAGTGCGCATCCGTGATGTCCACTGCCGCCATGTGCTTTCGTTCGCTTGGTCCTCCTTTACGTGCATGGCGCGACGATCGACTCGATTTCAGTATGGCGAAAGAGTCGGTAAATCCGAGTCAGCGCACCAGGTGCTGCTCCAGAACGCTCTGCCGCCATCAGCTGTTTTTCACGCACTCATTCGCACTTTCGTCCATTGTTGGCATTGCAGTGACTGAGCGTGAATATGAAATTGTGCAGGGAAATGGGGAGGAAATGAGGAATGATTGGCGATGCAAGATGAGCGGTAGAGGTGGCAATCCAGCACGAATGCGCGCAGCAGATGTACATGTACATGCGCAGGCACTGGCAATGTTGAGTCGCGATGATGTGAGTCACCTGTGCTCCCAATCTATCCGCTTGGTGTGGTGAACTTGACCTTCGTAGGTAAATGTGTACATCGCTTTTAAAAGGTATGAATCGCGTGAATCGTTTTAAGCAGGGTATGAATTTTACGAGCGCTTGGTATCGCCGAGCGCGACAGGAGAAGTCAGCACCAACTTGAGCATTCTCGGCTGGTTTAGGCGAAGCGACGCGAGAGGTAGAGGCGGCAAGATCACACATACACACAAGTTGCCGAGCAGACTGCAGCTCGGGGAGGAAGAACCGATCGAGCTGAGTGCGCACTGCTGTACACTCTCGCGCCACCACCCGACCTCGAGGAAGACGTGTCGTCGCGACTGAGGCACGCCGCACAGTGCGATTGATTGACGGGTCCACGCGCGCTAGGGACACATGGCCATCGCAAATCGCCCATTCGCAGCTAGGACATACAGACATTGCTCAAGCGTACTCTGCCTCGCTCAGTGCTAGCCACCTCGCTTTGAAAACACGCGCTTGCCGCAGTGTCATGTGGCGGGCGACGCACCTTCAGTTCGCTAGCCTACAGATTGGCATGTCCACACCACGACATAGCATACACTGCATTGCGCTGAAAGGCCACCAAGATTAGCAAGTTGAAGTGGCGAGTCAGTCAGTCAGTCAATCGGTGGTCTCCGGTGCCCAGTCATGACGCGCATGAGGACCATGAGGAGCATGGGCGCGTGAGCGCGTGAGCGAGTCTCGTTAGTCTAAGTCGCCTCCGGTGTCCAGCCATGACACCATGACGCGCATGAGCAGATCGCGTGAGCGTGACGAGCTGCCTCATGACGGCGTCGCTCGAAATAGCGAGCACGGACGATGATGTGAGATCGTGGGCGATGAGCGCGACGGCAAAAGCGCGATGGCAGTAGCTTCAGTCTCCAAACAACCGACCACGTCGAGCACTCACCTATCTTGCTCGCATTATCACATCAACAGCAAACCTTCACACCAGAGCTACGCTAGCTCGTCAGCTATGGCAACAGCATCAGCGGCAGCGGCGAAACGCGACTACAGCACCGCGTACGACCGAATGATGGCCGAGATCCATCTCGACTCGGACGACGAGGAACCGCAAGTGCGCCGCGCATCCGAGCGTGCCATGCACCTTAGCAGACCAAGTACGCGGGGCGCCACTACGACGACGCAGCCACCTGCAGAGCGCAAGCCGCCGACTTCTATTCAAAACGACGACCGCCGCCGCCGCTCGGCAAGCGAGACCAAGCCGCGTGCTGACTCCAGCAGCGCGTTTGACGCAGATCGCAACAGCTCCACTGGCGTGATGGAAAACGACAGCAGTGCGAGTGCCAAGTCAGACACGCAGGAGTTTCCGGTGCTTGCGCGGACGACTCAGCGTGTCAGCGACAGCGACAGCTCCGGAGGCTCGAGCGTAGAGCAAGAAGGCACGTTTGTTTGTCCGAGCAACACTTCTCTCTATGTGCCTCGCATTGCTACATGGTTGAAGGTCACTGGTGCTGCAACGCACTTGCTCGACTAGCACTGACCTGTGATGCTGCTCCACTGCTGCAGTCGCTGTAAAGAGCGTCCACACAGACCAGTTCAGGCGCCAGAGCTCGCTCGCAAAGACCCCGTCGAGCTCTCCCATGGCGATCAACGACCTTCGCTTGTTCCTTACCACTTCGCCAAAGATCGATGCGACAGCAATTCGGGTGCGTCTAGAACGGTAGCCGTACCCAACAGCCTACTGTTCGCTGTACTTGCTGTATGGCGCTCACGTGAAACAACGCAGTGCGTCGTGGAGCGCGACCGACAGGGACTCAACATGCTGCACCCAGTCTTCCGATTGTACCTCGAAGACGCAAAGCAGTTCTTGCTGTGTGCACAGAAGCGCAGTGCGAGCAAGACGTCCAACTACTTGCTCTCGATGGACAGCAACCCGAGAGAACGCCGCAGCGCGCTCACGCTCGGCAAGCTTCGCGGCAACTGGGTGCGTGTGTGAGTGATACTCGAGACTGTCAAGTGTGTGATTTGTGATTTGTGAGCGCCAGCTCTGGCTGAGGCGTATTGACTCTGGCATGCACACGCGTATCCTGCGCCAGTCCGGCTCCGAGTACATTGTGTACGACGACGGACTGAGTCCGTCCAAGACAGCGCTTGAGGCGAGCGTCCGCAGCATCCGCGCAATCGTTGAGTTTGCGTACGACGAGATGGGTCCTGGCCTCATGAACATCCGCGTCCCGAGGACACATGACAGTGGCGTGGGCTCAGCTGTGTGGCGAGACCCTGGACTTGAGAAAGGTGATGCCACAGCTCGCAAAGCACTCGAGGACAGCGTCGCGCGGAGCTGCCACTACTTGCGCAACAAGCGTCCGCAGTTTGACGCGACTACTGGTGGCCACGTGCTCGACTTCCAAGGACGCGTGACGATGCCGTCGATCAAGAACTTTCAAGTCCAGAGCGACGTATGTTGGCTGTTGATCTTACACTCCTGGCTGTATGAGCCGCCACTCACTCGTGGTCTTGACGTTGCATTGCTTGACAGGACCACGGCGACGACACTGTGCTCCAGTTCGGTCGCATCTCGTGTCTGCCGCAAGGGCCGCGCTCACAGTGCAAGTGCCACAAGAACACGTTTGTACTGGACGTCAAGGTATGAGCATCGAAATCGCTCTCGTGGCACTCAATGCAGTACCGACTCACACTCGCTGTCGTTCGCGCAGCACCCGCTGAGTCCGCTCCAGGCGTTTGCGATCTGCCTCTCGACACTGGACAGCAAGGTTGCGGATCTGAAGCTCTACGACCACATGACGAGCCTCGCCAAGCGCAAGTGATGACCTCTGTTCGCACTCGCAAAGTCCATCGACCGAGCAAGCACTAAGTAGCGCGTCGCAATCCAACGCATGCGCTCCAGTGCAGCTCGTCTTGCCGCTCTATTCGCTGCTTGAGAGGTCTTGAGATGCTACTGTTGGCGTCACATAGCGAAAGCAGGCGCCTCCTGCTGTGTCTGCAGCATCGTCCCTGGCTCCGGATGCGGACGTCGCGTCGACAAACTGCTGCCCGTTGACAGAGAATGCGACGCGCACGAGGTCATTACTGGAGATCGGAAGGTGCGGGAGCTCAAAGTCCACACTCGACGTTGCTTCGTTCACTTCGACAGCGACGACCTGCTCACAGACACACAAGACGCAGTCAGTCAGTCAGTAAACCAAACCACTCACGGCTGTAGGCAACAACGTCTTGAAGCTGTTCGTACCGTCGAGATGTCCATTGTCTGAGACGTCAGGCGCACACACGAGTGCGACGATGCAACGAGGCGATCGACGCGCAGTGACATCGTCGCACCAGGTTCTGCCTCGAGTGGCGTCACGTCGAGCACAACTGGAAGTGGGCAGTAGACAAGCTTGAGACTCTTCTCGGCAAAGTGCGTGCCGTCGAGCGCGACAAACACGTCAACTTCTTCGTGCGAACCGAGGACGAGTCCCTCCGCCATCGCGGCAGCAGTCTCGCGGTCGTTTGGAAATGGCAGCGGCGGTGTCTGGAAGACCACGCGCCGCTCACTTGAGGTCGTTTCACTGAGCGCTCCGGACGTGGAGCTCAGTCGCTCGCACGTCGCAGGGACTCGAAAGGACTTGTCGCGCCACTGCAGCGATACGACAGCATCGGGCGTGTCAAAGTGGAAGAAGTCGCCCGCAATGGAGACCTTCGTGTCCCCCGAGGCGACGCCAATCGGTGGGAACACGTTCCAGAGGTTCCCAATCGCTGGCAGCGCATACAGCTCTGCTCGCGTGCCATGGTTACTGTCCTTGAACGGCAGCACGCTCTTGCCTCCGTTCATGGAGACACTGAGCTCGACTGTGAACCCTGCGCGCGGCATGCGCTTCCACCAGTCACTAGAGCTGACTGCAGGCGCGACAGCACTTGGCGTCGAAGCGTTCGCGTCGCTTGTGTTGATCAGGACTTCCGAGTACTCCCACTGGCGCAGCGGTGGCACAACGCACGTGATAGTTGAGCGCTCGTCGCTGCTGATGCTCTGGATCTTGAGCGTTGCACTCGCAGACGCGCGCACAATGTCGCCGTCTTTCAGAGGACGATCAGCACGAGCGGTGATCGAGACGCCGCCGCAGTCTACACGGAGCTGACGCACGTCGATCTGGATCGTCTGTGGAAGCGCGCGCATAAGGAACGAGTTGGGACGCACGCGCTGCACGTGCGCGTCGTGGTACCACACGACATGCGGTGGTGATGATGAGCTCAATGCGTCGCTCTCATTGTCCTCACGCGTAGCGGAAGCGACTGCGATTGGCACAAAGTGCAGCCCTCCGTTGTACGAGATCTCCATCGAGCACAGCAAGAGCTCTCGCGTCGACGCGAACGAAGGCGTGACGAAGTGGAGCGCGCGCATCGTGCTCGAGCGAGGCGAGATTTCCTGGTTCCCGGTCGTCTCGATGCTCTCGTCGCTGCTCACTGTTGCGAGCACGTCCACAGGACTCACGTCGGACAGAGACGTGGACGCCATCTTGGCGGCATTTTCGTTGTCTAAGGCATCACACGAGCACGGAATGAACCGGACGATCGGCTGCACGCAGCTCCGTGGCAGCGCCCCGTCCAGGACGATCAGTGCTTCCTCGCCACCAGCGAGGCGCGTCTCATAGATCGACACGTGCGTGATTTGCGGCCGCTTGAACGCCGAGAAGACGTGGCCGTTTGTCGTGAAGTGCTTACCGTTCGCTGCGATCTCGACCGCAAAGTCGCCTGCGAGACTGAACTTTGGGACCTGGCAGACCACCTCTTGCGTCGCTTCGTTGTACACGCCGAGGCTCCCGCGTGCGAGTCGACCTTCTGTGAGCGGGGCGAAGCGCACAGTGAGGTCGTCGCTCGCCCAGATCCCGCTGCCTCGGATCCGGAGCTCGTAGCCGCCAGTGATCTCGCCGCACGGAGGCGAGATGTGTGCGATGTGCGTTGGGGCAAATGCGTACAGGTTGCGGTCGCAGCAGACGACCGACGAGACCACTGAGTGCTCCAGCGCATCAACGCGCTTGGGAGCGTGCTCACTCGTGCGATGGCTCGAACCGTGTGCGAGCTGACCGTGTTTGTTGACGCCCCACGTGAACAGCCTGCCGTCCGCACTGATCGCCGCTGAGTAGTTCCCGCCGGCAAACACCTTGGACCATGCGACCTCAGGCGCCTCCACGCGTGTTGGCACTGCTGTCGTGCCAGCGGCACCGCCAGCCACGTCGCCAAGTCCAAGCTGACCGTAGTTGTTCCAGCCCCAGGAGTAGAGCTCTCCGGAGCTCGTTACTGCGAGCGCGTGCGCAAAGCCGCAGGCAATGCCAACGAACCCCGCGCCGTCTGACCCGCACTGGACGAGCACGCGCGGACTCGCGTCGCACTTGGTCTCCGACTGCTTTGTCACGCCTGTGAACCGCTCTCCAAAGCTGTAGATCGCGCCGCTCTCGAGCAGCACGACTGTGACCTGGTTGCCGCAGCTCACGTCCGCGACGCGAGGCTTGGACAAGAACGTGCTCACGAACTTGGGCCAAGCACAGATGCCGTGGAGCAGCGCATTGCGTTCGCTCGGCAGCGAGTGCGCGACGTGGCCGAGCTGACCTTCAAAGTTCCGACCCCACGTGTACAAGTCGCCCTTGTCCGTGACAGCAGCTGCGTGGCTGCGTCCGCACGCGATTTTGCGGAAGAAGAGCCCCTTTGATGCGTGAACGCGACGCGGCGCGCAGATCGCGTTGCCGTGGCGCATCTCGTCGCTGCTGCTCGCGTCGTCCTCTTCTGGTGACAAACACAGTCGCTGCGACGTTCGACTGCTGCTCTTCCACAAGCGAGGAGCGTTGCCGACTTGACCGAGCTCGCCACTCTGGAACACTGCGTCACGCACGCCCCACGAGAAGATCTCGCCATCGAGTGTCAGTGCGAGGCGGTGGTGCTTTCCTGCCGCCAGCTGCTGGATCTTCACGTGTTGCAGTCCGTCGCTCACGACCTCGTGCTCGAGTGCGACGTCGCTCGGACACCTCTGCTCCCACTCGAGCTCCCAGGCGTCGACCACAGCGACAAACGCGTCGTAGCCGCCGTCGATGCGCCGCACCTTGCGGCCAAGCAGCGACTGGCTGACCGCGAGTGCTCCGCACGTCTTCTCGCCACAGACGTACATGATGCCGTGCGAGCCATCTGGGACAGTTGCAGTCGCTGTCGACATGGCGCTGCTGTCTTCCGTGACCACTTGAGCGGATGTACGTGTGTGTGACTCTCCACATACGACACCTCTGAACGAAACCGACTCACGTCTTTGTACTGTGGACTCTGTGGACTCTTGACACGTCTTAGCCAAGCGCTGACTGGAACGTGAACTTGGTGCCGTAGTACCCGACAAAGGTCACGTGGCGCACAAGCCGCGACGCCTCGACGAACTGGTCGTCGCGGATCTCGTTCACCCACTTGCAGTCCACGCGCTCGAGGCGAGACCAGCCCAGCGTCGTCTCGACCTCTGACGCGTCGCTGGAAGCGGCAAAGACGTGGAGCATCGAGTGGTCAATGTATCGACAGCCCTGGAGACGGACGTTCGCGACTGTCGCTGCGTTCTTCAGCAAGAGCTGGCGGAGCAGAGGCGACGAAATCGCAGTCCACGACAGGTTGATCGTCTCGAGGCGTCCAGGTCCGTTCTGTTCTACGAGCGCTTTGAAGCCGTCGCCGCTGAGAAGACTGCATCGCTCGAGGTCGAGCACGCGCAGGTGAGCGCAACAGGCGCTTTCACCGAGTCTGCGCAGCACGCAGTCGGGGATGTTCAAGCACCGCAGCTTCAGCGATGTTAGCGCCGGTGTGTACTGGAACACGGAGCCCAGCGCAGCGTCTTCACAGTGCGAGCACCAGGACAGATCGAGCGCTTGCAGCGCAGCGCGTGGCGGCGACAGCTGCGTCATCAGCTGCACGAGCGACGCAGTCGTGAACTCGGTTTCGCAGAGCTTGAGCACTTGCAGCGAGCTCCAGTGCGCTAGGAGCAACGACCGTTGTCAGTTCACGTAGAGATCAGTCGACAGTTGTGTCTGGTAGGCGTCAGGACATACAGACGTACGTGCGAGGAAGCCCCGCAGGTCCCAGTCGCTGAGGCTCGAGAGACCCTGGAGGTCGATCTGCGTGAGCTGCACGTGCGTCTCGAGTGCAGGCAAGCGCGCGATACCGAGGCAGCCAGCCAATGCGAGCGACCGCAGCTTTTTGCAGTGCACCAGTGCTTGGATGCCACTCGCAGTCAGAGCACGCACTCCACTGCACGACAGCGCAGTGAGCGTCGCATGTGTCGACTGCAGTGCGTGGTCCACTCCTGCGTCGCTCAGGTGCCTGCAGTACGAGACATCAAGCGTCTCTAGCAATGGCGCTAGCGTAAGGATGAGCGCCAGTGCGTCGTCTGTGACTGCGTCTTGGTTGTGGAGCACGAGCGAGCGCAGCTCAGTCAAGTTGAGACGAGAGAGCGAAGCGATGAGGTCTGCCGGACGCTCGAACCACTCGACGCCCGTGCAATCGAGCGAGCGTAGCTGAGGCATCTCGCTGTCTTTTGTGAGTCTCTCCTGCGTAATGAACCATGGCGGAAACGTAGCGACGTGGAGCTCCAGGAGCTCGTCGCGCGTTGCGAGCACGGTCCAGAGCAGCCGCTCCAAGTCGCTCGGCGCCGCACAGAGCTGCCACCATGCATTGTCGCTCTCTTTGAGCTGCTGTACGCGGCGTTTCCAGTGTCGCTGGAGTTCATGCAGGAGCTGTTGACGCAGTTCGCTTGACCTGGAGCAAGACAGTGTTGCAAGTTGTTTGTTAGCAGTTTGGCAAGCTTGTGTGTGCGATCATCTGGACGCGTGTGAAGGCTCTCTACGTTGGAAGGAAGAAGCGATCGTACATGGACGCGAGCGACTCGACGACGCAGTGCGTCTCGTCACGGTAGATATCATCCGATGCGTCGGTGCTGCTGCGATCGGTGGCAGCGCATACGAGCGTGTCGATGAGCTGCGCAGCGCAGCGTCTTGCAAGCGTCATTGTTGCGCATGTGAGTTGAAGCCACTTGTTCGCAAGTAAATGGAGATAAACTCACTTGATGAAAATATGAACAATCAGGAATCATTTTGAACGAGTGTGTGCAATACTCATTTATTTCACTATTTAATGTATATCGTTGCAAAATCGCCGGTTTGCAGCTGCTCTGACTCGATGCACGATTTCAATCACGACACTGTCGACGACGACAAGCAGCTCTCTTCGCGTCGCGACATTGGCGCCACCGACAAGAACAACAACAACAGCGTCGACGCGACTGCTGTACGACGCACGTATCTACATGGCGCTCTCGCTTTCTCTCCATTCGCGGCACCGGCGCGGTGAGCGCATGCGGATACTCGTGCTGCTCCTCGCACTATCTGCAGTTGCGCTGCTGAGCTGCTCGACCGTCGCTGCGCAGACAGATGCAGTCGCGTCAACGCCTGCTACCGCTACTACTACTGCTACTGGTGCGCGAGCATGCGAGTTTGAAGGCGAGCAGATCCGCCACCGCGGCGCCAAATACCTCGCTGGTCGAGCGCACAAGCGCGGGAGTATCTACGGCGCGTGCGAAGACGGCCGCCTCTCGTGTTTTGAGGACAACGGCATCGCAGACGCGCCACAGCTCAAGCACAAAGCAGTGCCGTGCGATGTGCAGAGCATCCGTGCGCGCGAGCGCAAGCTCGGCGTCGCTGTGCAGCTAAAGGAAGACGTGTGGCCCGACGGACTCGTCTGGTACCGCATCAACGCGACATTCTCGGCCACCGAGCGCCAGACGATCGAAGAGGCGATCGCCGTGTACGCGTCGACGGACGTGAAGATCGCGTTCAAGGAGTGCGAGCCCGCGTCGCTCTGCAACAACAAGTACGTGAGCTTTGAGCAGAACGAGGACGCGTGCTACAGCTACGTCGGGTACGTCAACGACGGCTTGCCGCAGATCGTGAACCTCGGCGACAGCTGCTTCGATGGCTCAGGCACAGCGGTCCACGAGATCGGCCACGCGCTCGGGCTCTACCACGAGCACACACACCCAGAGCGCGAAGTGATCATCCTCACGGACGCCGACCTGCCGGTCTCGGCCGCCAACTACGCGAAAGAGACGGACGCAATCCTCAAGCCATATGACCGCGGCTCGATCATGCACTACGGCCGCAGCGCCGGGCTCTGTCTCCCGAAGGACCAGTACCCGCTCAAGTCGTTCTGCGACGTCGAGATCACGACGAACTGCATCATGCCCGTGCGCCAGCACTGCAACACGACGCGGTCGAAAGAGATCGGCCAGCGCTCGGTCCTGAGCGCCGGCGACCTCAACACGCTCAAAGTGCTCTACGGCTCCAAGAGCGGGAACAACGCGAGCTCCGAGCCTGTGCCGATCCCGAACGGTCCCGGCTCAGACGACAAGAACACGACGGACGCTGCCAGTGGTAGCAACGCGACCGTTCCATCACCATCGCCAGCAAGAACGCTGCCAAGTGTGACGCCAACGACGTCTGCGCCATCGACGGTCCCTTCAGTGGCACCGACGACCTCAGCACCAGCAGCAACCTCAGCGTCACCAGCGACCTCAGCCCCACCAGCACCTGCAGTGACCTCAGCGCCACCGCCGCTCACAACTGCGCCAGTGGTAACGACGACACCTGTGACTGCAGCTCCACAGCCAACGCCAACGACCGAGTCGCCAACAGTAGCACCTGACGCCCCAGCGTACCCTGTCGCAACGTCTGCGTCTCCTGCTGAGTCCAAGGCGCCAAAGCAGACGAAAGCCGCTCATGTCTCTCCGCCGTACGTTCCTGGCGACGTTCATGGCGAGAGCACGTCGCACGGCAACTGGTGGGCAGTCGACTGGATCAAGCACATCAAGAAGACGATCGGAGGCAAAACGACATCGGGTGGCGTCGCGTCCGAGTCGAGCTACCCCACGGCGCCTAGCCAGACGCACGGCAAGGCGCACGACGCAACGCGGCGTTACCATCACAAGACGCACCACTACTACTACGCCAGCTCATCGACGCAACCGAGTGACAGCGACAACGGACCCAGTGCGGACAGTAGCACCACGTCGTTCCGAGGCGCAGAGAACTAGCGAGGCTTGCGAGCGTAGAGAGGCAAAAGCGCGAGCTCTGTGTGTGTGAGTCAGTCAGTCAGATGCGTTGAGGCTCCTTCTGTGAACGTGGATGGAGCTGTCAGTGGTCTCTCTCTCTCTCTCTCTCTCTCTCTCTCTGGTCAGTCATGCTTTCTTCTTGGGCTGCACCTCGGACGTCTGCACTGCGTGGAGGAAGATCGCGTCGTTCGGGTGGCTACAGACACGCACACAAGAGTCAGGACATGAGGTCGTGAGCATCCTAAGCGACACACTGTTGCCAGTCCAAACACAAACACAGGCAGTCACACAGACAACGCACTCTTTCTCGCCCTCTTCGTACGTATACGACGCGGCGATCGCAAGCACCGAGCCGTCGTGGTTGAACTCGAGTGCCGCGATGCTTGTGGGGAACTTGGGCAGCTGCGTGATGCGCTTCTTGTTGTCGCCGTCCCAGAGGTTCACGACGCCGTCGCAGCCGCCGGTGGCGAACGTCCCGAGCGTCGGGTGGAACGCAATGGCGTTCACAGGGTACACTACGACGTGGTCGTCCACCTTCCCGCGATGGCACTTGAACGCGTAGCTCCGCTTCTTCTCGGCGCTCGCGTCGCCAAAGTACTCGAGCGCCACGCGACCTTCGATCGACCCCATAGCGTAGCCGTCGAGGCTCGGGAACACGCGCACGCACCGCGTCTGGTACTTGAGTGGCGACTCGCGCGTCTCGAGCGGGTGGTTGAAGTTGCGCAGGTCGTAGACCACGACTGCACGGCTCGACGTCGCGACCACGAGCACGTGACTGCGCAGGTCCATGCCGAAGACCTTGCCGGCGACCGCGGCTTCGTGGATCTTCGCGTTGTTTCCATTGCGGATGTCCCAGACCTTGACGGCGCCGTCCCAGCCGCCGCTCACCGCCAGTCCTGCAACATGCGCACACAGTCATTCACATCTCTTTGTCACATGCAGACTTGTGTTACGACCAAGCACGTGGGAGCACGCACCGTATTCCTTTGAGTACTGGACGCTGCGCACTGCGGCGTCGTGCTGCCCGACTGCCACGAGCTGCTTTGTGCTGAGGTCCACCTGTTTGAGCGTGCAGTCGAGTCCGCCTGCGAACGCCTCGCCGTCGCTGCCGCCGTAGCAGCATGCGAGCACAGGCTGCTCCATGTCGACCTGCACGCGCAGACGCGCGCCGTCGTACACGCGCAAGCCGGCGTCCCACGACGACACGAGGAGGTTGCTCTTCGTGCCATACGGACTGAAGCGCATGCCTGTCACACCGTCGCTCGGCGGCGCGAGGATCTCAACGTCTGCCATTACCATGTCGCTTGGTGCTCCGATTGCTGCTGCTGGTGATGTTGCTGGTGATGTTGCTTGGTTCATTTAAGTGCGAAATGTGAGATAATGTCCACTTAAGTACGAAAACTACTGTCACGCACGCACATAATCCAACTGACGCGACGAGAAGAACAGGAGCGAGCGAGCGACAGGATGGCGGAGAGCTCGACGACGTCTGTGGCCGCGCGCCGCAACAGCGCGCGCTCGATGTTCGCGCGCGTCGCACGCATGCAAGCAACGGGCTCGACGGTCGCGCCGTACACGCAGGACCCGCACTGGCGCCGCAGCGGCACGCGCGCCAAGATGCAGACTGTCGCGGACCTGCCGCCGGACTTTGTCGAGACGCTCAACCGAGAGGAGGCGCACGAGTACGAGCGGCAGATGACGTTCAACGGCCATCGCCGCGCGTTTGCACACATGGTGCGCGAGATCTACGACATCCTCGACAGCGTGAGCCAGGATAAGAAGCAGCTGCGCCGGATCATGCACGAGATCGTGCAGCGCGTGCTCGACACGAGCGGACTGCACCCGTCGATGATGAGTTCGTCGCCAGATGCGATGGCCGACGTCGTTGCGAGCGAGCGGGAGCGGTTCCTGCGCGTCGGCGGCGCCGAGTGCTTGCTGCGCGTGATCCACACGCTGCGGCAGGAGGACCAGGCGTTCAGCGCGGTCGCTTCTGCTCACGGCGCATCGCATCGGCCAGCGCTGATCGTCGAGCGCGACCGCCGTGTGAAGCAGCAGCGCAGCAAAATGGGCTGCCGTGACGACATGCGGACGCTGTGGGAGCTGCCAGTGCCGCTCCATGGCGAGCGCGTGAAGAACCGACCGGACGGCGCGGCGCGCAAAGCGATCCTGAACGACGCAATGGGCATCTTGCGCGAGCTCTGCTACTTCTCGCCGAGCCTCGCGTACCAGCTCTGCGACAAGGACGGACTGATCGTGTACCTGTTCCAGCTCATGGGCGAGCCCAAGTTCTTCGACGGCGCGGCGGGACTCGTGGAAGAGATCCTCGCGGTGCGCGAAGAGTCGTTCGACCTCAGTCGCATCCGTACGTCCCACTTGTGTGCTCCTTCTTGTGGCTGGTCTTGCTAGCCTCACGCCCTAACATCGTGTTGTCTCGTGCCTGTCGCTTGCCGCATGCGCAGCCAACTTTCTCTCGATCATGCAGTCGTTCTCGTCGCGCCAACTCGCGTTCTTCTGCCGCGTGCTCGCGCTCGTGGTGTTTGAGCCAGAAGATCGGCGGCTTCTCGAGAACTCGAGTGCGTTGCTCTTGTGTGTGCTGCTGTCTGTCTGCGCTTGTGTGTGTGTGTCTTGACGCTGCAGTCCTCTCTGATACACACCCGCACCTGCTGTCTGTCTCCACTGCTGCGCCTATTGTCACTGTAGAGATCATCAAGTCGCTCGAGCTGCTGCAGCTGCGGCGCAATCGCATGATGCGCGCAGACAACGTCGTGGACCGCAACCACGCCGTGCTCTTCAACTCGCCGCTCGTGCTCCAGCGCCTGCTCGTGGTGCTGCAGGTGCAGAATTTCTACTTTGCGCTGAACCCAGTATACGAGCCGTTCTCGTCCGAGCTCGCGACGTCCGCCGAGTTTGCGATGCTCCTGAGCCAGACGTCGGACCGGAGCGACTGGGAGATGATCGATCAGCTCGTGACGCACCCGTCGCTCGGCGACACGGGCGACTTGACGCTGCTGCATCGCAGCAACAGCAGTGGACGGCAGCGCAGCGAGTCGCTTGGCGCTGCGTCAGATACCGACGCGCCGTCGCATCGTCCTCGGTTCTCGATCGAGACTGCGATCCTACGCGACCTGATCTTCCGGAACCGCGCGCCGGGGCAGCAAGCGATCGAAGACGTCGAGGCGCAAGCGATCATGAAGTCCCTCGTTCTCGCGCCGCACCGCGTCGAAGTGCTCTTCGTGCTCTGCACGCTCCTGAACGGCAAGCGCAAGATCGACTTCCAGGATCGGCTCGCTGAGATGGGGCTCGTCAAGACGCTCAGCACGATGTTTGACAAGTTCGAGTGGACGACCACGACGCCCGCGCCGTCGCACACGCCGCTCCATGGTCCCGGGTGCGACTGCAGCTTGGACGCGTCACTCAAGATCCAGTTCCTGCGGCTGATCCACAACTTCTGCGACCGCGACTTCGTGGACAACTCGAGCAAGCTGCTGCTCCTGAGCGCGTCCGAGCTCGAGCGCTTGCACGAGTCGAGCTTGCGTCCGATCGACTTGAGTCATCCGGACAAGGGGCTGCTGTGCAAGATCATCGACACGCTCATTCGCCAGCCGGCCGACTCGATCTACCGCTTCTGGCTCGCGTCGTGCGTCGAAGCGTTCCTCCGACGCGCGGCGCCGAACGAGCAGCTCTTTGTCGCGCGCACGCCGCTGCTGCAGTCGCTTGTGAACGAGATCCTCAGCGGCGGCGGCTACCGGTCGCCTGGGAGCTTCCAGTCGGCGTTCGATCTCTTGGGCGAGATGACGAAGGGGAACCGCCAGACGCTCCAGCTCTTCCACCGCATGCTCAGCAACGACCAGTTTGAGAGCTTCATGGGTACGTCTGTCTGTCTTTGTCTTTGTGTGTACGAGCGGTGGTTGGTGAGTGACTGACAGTCTTTGGGTGATTGGGTGATGCAGAGGTCGTGATCCTGAACCTCGTCGACTCAAACGTGTTCATTCGGTCGATGCTGCTGTCGTCCGAGAAGTTCGCGGCGGCGCCGGAGAGCGGAACGTTTGGACTCACAAACGACTACGAGATGGACCGCATGAGCGAGTTCCTCGCCGTCAACATCGTGCGCCTCTTGCGCGACCTCATGACGATCGTCTCGATGGACGATGTGAACCACGAGAACATCTGCTGCCTCAACACTGCGATCGTGATCCTGATCTTCCAGCACCGCCGCCAGCGCCTCCCGGCGATCCTCGACGCGCTGCGGACCCACGAAGAGCTCTCGGGCAAAGCTGGGTACATCTGCACGAACTTCCGCGGCTTGCTCTGGTTCTGGATCCAGTACTATACGCCGCGCGGACGCGACCGCCTCGGCTTGGAGCACTCGAGCGACGTCTCGTTTGACGAGTGGAAGCGCGTGGTCTCGCTCCTGTGTGCGGACGACGGGTCTGCAACTGCGCTACTCGCAACGCCGACCCGTCTGCCGCAGTCGCCGTACTCGCGACTGTACACGGCGGCACATGAGCCGCGCGTAGCATGAGCAGAGAGAGAGCGTCGCATAGAGTGGGGATGATAGATCGCGTTGGTCGTGAGGTGTACGTAGTGTATTCAAGCATGAAGCAATGGCCATGGGCTCAGTGCGCGTCTTCAGTCAACTGTGGACAGCGGCGTCTATCGAGAGCGGAGGAGGACGCAAGTGCCTGCGTGCTGGACGAGTGGATCGATGGATCTACCGCCAGCGACCGCCGCCACCGCCATTCCCACCGCGCCTCCGGTCGTTACTGCTCGTGTTGTAGCTGCTACTGCTGCGGCTGTTGTAGCCGCCACCGCCATTGCCATTGCCGCGGTAGCTCGGCAGCGCTGCGTCGAGACGGACAGTCGAGTTCGCGTACGATTTCTTGCCGTACGATCGACCGGCGCCTGGGACTTGGTAGTAGTAGCTATCGTCTGCGTCGTCGTCATCGCCGTAGTCGGCCGTGTAGTACTGCTCGCGGCCGCGCTTGCGTCCAGTCTGGCGACTGTCGTTCGATGCGCGGCCACCACCACTCGTGCAGTCGCTCGCGTAGTGACCGCGCTGACCGCACTTGAAGCAGTTGAAGTGGTTCATCTGCGCACTGCGCTGTGGACACTCGGCCGCCATGTGCCCTGGGTTCTGGCACACGAAGCACTTCATCGCCATGCGGAAGTTGCTCGTGGCGTAGTTGGGCTGCGACGGCTCGACGTAGCTGTCGCACTCCTGCAGACAGCGACGCAAAGGCACAGAGAGAGAGTGAGCAGTGTGAGTGACAGAGACAGAGCGAGGCACAAGTAGCAGACGCGATCGTCGCACATACGCTCAGCAAGTGGCGGTCTGCGCAGTTCGGGCAGTATTTCTTGCGGTCTGCAGGCGGTGGGATCGGCACGCAGTGCAGGTGTCCCGGCTTCGCGCACACCATGCAGCTGATGCCCTCAAAGCCGCTGTCTGCGTGCTCGCACTCTACGTCGTCGTGGCCCACGCGGCCGCACACGCCGCAGTTGTCGAGTGCGAGCGGTCGGTTCGAGCAGTCCTAGAGACAGATAGACACACAGACGCAGTGATGGTGGCGAGTGAGGACGTGGTCAATCACGTCTCAATGGCGTCGAGTCAGCCACTAGTTCGCTACGTACTCTGGCAGTATGTCCGAGCTGGAGACACGTGGGGCACGGGAGGTGCGGACACGCCATCGCCATGTGCCCGCGCAGTCCGCAGTAGTAGCACGGCTTGAGCACCTGCAGGCAGCAAGGCAGGACAAGACACGCAGCGTTAGAGCATACTCTGTCACACAGTCAGTCAGTCACACGCAGGAGCTACGACAGACGCACCTTGTCGTTCATGCACAAGCTCGACATGTGGCCGATCTGCCCGCAGTTGAAGCACTTGGTCGCGAGGTCCGTGACGAAGTAGCGGTTCTCTGGACGCTTGCGGCCCGGCGCTTTGCTCTCGCCATCCGCTTTCTTTCCCCCAGCACCGCCGCTCGTCCGCTCGCTCTCGGTCTTATCACTCGACGAGTACAGTGGCGCACCGACTGTGAACTTGTCCTGCTCGGTCGCGTCGTCCTCGCTCTCGGCGTCGTCGTCGATCGCGCGCGCGACCTCCACGTCGCCAGTCGTGCCGCGGAAGCGCGAGCTAAAGTCGCTCAGGATGTGGTCGTTCAGCGGCTCAATGGGCGGCTCTTCGAACACGGGGATGTTGCGCTCTTCGCGCGGCACGAGGAAGCGCGAGAGCGCCCACTTCGAGAGCTTCACACTGCTGCTCGCCGTTTTCACTGCGTCCTCAGTCGCCGATGCTGCGCTCTTGCTCTCAAGCGCGTCGTCATCGATCACGAGATCCACGTTCGCGCCAAGCTCTTCGTCCACTTCGTCCTCGACGCTGTCGTCGTCCGCGTGGATGTCGCCGTTGAACACGACTTGCACTGGCACGCGCTCGCCCACGTCCTCTTCGTCATCGTCGCTGTCGTTGCCCGTGCCACCAGTGCTCTGATCACTTCCGTTCGAGTCCGAGTCCCAGCGCGAGACAGCAGCGCCAGCGCCAACGGCTTTCTTGCTCTTCTTGCGCTTGCGCGCCGGCTGACGCGTCGGGTGCACTGCGAGTTTCGGCTGGCGGCTCTTGTCGTGCGCGCGTGGGTCGGACGGATCCATCACAAAGCGCGCGTCGTCGCTATCGCTGTCAGAGACGTTGGTAGCAGCAGCAGTAGTAGCAGCGCCATCGTTTTCTGACGACGCTAAGGGCGATCCCGGCAGCACGCGCTCGTTCTCGCCAGCGTACCCGAGCATGTCGTCTCACGAGCTCGTTGTTGGTGGTGTCTCTATGCGGTGTGCTTCACAACCAGTGCTCGAATGGAGTTGTATAGCATTTTCGCTGTAGTGATAAAACACAGGAACCGTACTTCCAAGGATGTGTTCAGTACTCGTCTTTTGTTCAAATCGCACTTTAGTGGATACCCATCGATTTGTATCGCCACAATACACGAGCTACTCGACAAAGCAAGCACAAGCAAGCACAAGCAAGCCACGAGCAAGCAAGTCGCGATGGCGTCGATCGATGAGCCGCTGGACCTGATCAAGCTGAGCGTGGGCGAGAAGATCTACGTCAAGTGCCGCGGCGACCGCGAGCTCCGCGGCGTGCTGCAGGCATACGATCAGCATCTCAACATGGTACTCAGCGACGTGGAAGAGACGATCACAGTGCAAGAGCTCGACCAGGAGACGTACGAAGAGATCATCAAGCAGTCCAAGCGCGCGATCGAGATGCTCTTCCTGAGAGGAGACGTCGTGATCCTCGTCGCGCCGCCGCTCCGAACTGCGTAGGTCCAGCGCTTCAGACCGGAGATGCTTGCGTGGCTTGAGCAGCTGCGTTGAAGGGCGACTGCTGCTGGTGCGTGCACTCGCGTGTGTAGCTGCTGGCGAGTCAATCAGTACATCTCCTCCACTCCTCTCTCTTTCGACGCATGTTTGTGTGTGCGAGTGCATATGAGTGCTATGGCTGCGCCACGTGAGCAAACGAGCGGTGGGCTAGATCGCCAGCTGGTGCATGCGGGACTCAAAGACGTCGATCGTGTCGCGCACGTCCTTCGCTTCGCGCCACTGCTGCTGCTGCCGCTGCTGCTCGGCGCGCCTTCGCTCGGCCATCACAGCGTCACGCGATGCAAACACTGGGAACGCCTGCGTGCGCCACTCGGAGATGTTTGGCGCAATCGACGACTTCACAGGCGGAGGCGACCGACTCGAGCGCGCAGATGAGCTGGTGCTGCGACTGCTTCCAGCGGACGACACCCCCGCAGGCTTTGCGTCAGTACACGTGGCATCGCGTGTATGATGTGGTCGTGTCCATGCCTGCGCGCGGTCGGGCCGCGCCGCGGCGGCTTTATCGTAGACCCACTTGTGCGCTGCTCGCAGCTGTGCTTCTTTCGCGGCAGCGTCCTGGAGCGTCTTCGCGCGGTCGCTGTCGATCTCTTCGCGCAGCTTGCGCCGGACGCCAATGTCGTAGACAAAGTCGACCGGCTTTGCCGCTTTCGTGCGCTGGCTGGACGTCGCATCGGTCTTCTTCTTGCCTGTGGACACTCGACTGGCAGTCTCAGTCGCGCCTCCTGTGCCGCTGCGTTTTCGGTGGGACGTTGCACTGCTGCCACTGCTGCTGTTGCTCCTACTTGGAGCTGCTGTCCTCACAGCAGAGGATGCCGTCGCTGCCATCGCCCGTTTGCTGTAGACGCTGCTCTTCACCGCGCTCGCTTTCTTGCGCATCTTATGCTTGGAGGCTCTCGCGTCGGTCGGTGCGTGTTCGCTAGCAGGCACAGAGACTGGCGCAACGAACTCACATGGAATGTCCACTGCGTCGCCAAACGCAGTGCGCGAGAGCTCGCGCTGCTTGACAGCTCTCAGCTCGCGATCCACGTCGTCTTCAGCTGTGCAGCGACCCAGAGAACCGAATGGTTCAAGCGCTCAGTTCATATCAGTTGACCGCTCGTCGTCAGTAAGCAACGCAGTACGCGAGTACACACCTGTGTCGTCGCCACGGGGGCGTAGCTCACGGAACGTCCAGCCCATGAGCTGGTCAAACTTGTCGAGTTCTACTTGGCAGCGAGAGAGAGCACACGAGCAGAAGCGTTAGAGCTAGTGGAGACGACGCTGCCGACCGTTCACGTACCTTCGACGCATCGCTTGCCATGATTCAACGCAGCAGGCGCCATGCTTCGAGCCACGCAAGTCTTCGTCCCGCGCGACGGAGTGAGGTCGAGGACGACGAGCTCTCGTCTGGAGCCGAGCGACTTGATGTCAGCAAACGCGCTCAATCAAAGCACCTGCTCTCATTGGACGCTATTCCCAAGCGCCCAATGAGATTCAATTCCTCTCGAACTCGGAATAGCTCCGATAAGACATTCTTGCCTCTTGCTCGCTAGCTCTCGGATGGAAGCGAGGGCAACGAGACAGCTCGATCGTGGTGACACTCGCTTCGGGAGCAACGCAACTTGGCGGCAGCGATAGCAAGCGTGAACGAGCAAGAGCGAGTGCTCGACGAGATGGCGGTCGCGAGCGACTACTCGGGCTGGGTCCGCGAGCTCGACAAGTTCCAGGCATCTGCAGATGGCGGCGACACGGTCGGCGACGATGACTACGATCCGCGCCACGAGTCGAGCGGTAGAAGGATGGCATCGAGTCGCCAGACAGCGCGCACAACAGCTGTCGGCATCGGAACGAGCAGGAAAGCTATGAAAGAGCGCGCGCTGTCGCAAGCCGAAGAGCTGCAGCAGGAGATGAAGCTGCTCAACTGGCACAAACTCGCAAACGAAGCAGCGCTCAAGGCTGCGATCATCAAGACGAACAAGATCAAGCGCGAGGACTCGCACGTGTCGCGGTCCATGAACCACGAAGACATGGAGGACAAGCAGCTGCGCATCCAGCAGATCATCGAAGAGGAGCAACTGCGGCCGCTCCAAGTCAACTCCGAGTTCTTCCGCGACTTTGAGACGAAAGAGCTGCGCGACGAAGCCAAGCTCGAGACCGACGTGCAACGTCACGTGCAGCACCTCAAGCGACTCAAGGAGATGATGGCGCAGCGCGAAGACCTCCAGCGCCGCCGACAGAAGTACCGAGAAGGCATGCTCGAGCTCAATGGCGGTTCGCGCGCAAACTCAGTTCCAAAGAACCTCAAAAGCAGCAACCAGGACGAAGAGCGATTCGAACAACACCAGCAGCAGCAGCAGGACGGCAGCAAGAGGCACCAGCGGAGCAGCAGCATGTACAACAACCGCGCAGGAGGAGGTGCTGGCGCCGCCAACACGCAGGTGATCTGCAGTCTCGACAAGCTCATGGAGCTCGAGAAACGCATCCGACACTTGGAGGACGCAGGGCTCGGCGCAGATGCGCTCGAAGACGATCCGCGAGTCGAGCATGGCGGCCGTGGCGTAGACGACATCGACATCAGCAGCAGTCTTGGTCTTGCAAAGGCGAAAGGAGGAGGAGGGCTCCACTTCTCGAAGCGCCGGAGCACTGGCGGACCACACGAGCCTACAAAGACAGTGTACGCGGTCAAGACGATTGGCGGTGGCAATGACGGTGCAAGCGGCAGTGGCGCGGCGAGAGCGAGAGCGAGCAAGGCGCGCGCGAAAGACAAGCCGAGAGCCGCGTCGTCGCGCCAGACCAAGCCGCAAAGCACGTTCTTGACCAGTCTGCCTGAGAACAAGCAGCGCCAGCTCCGCCGCATGACCGAGCGAGAGCGCCGGCAGTTCCTCAAGCGCGAGAAAGCGACCGAAGAGCGCGAGAAGACGCTCAAGCAAGATGTCGTCATCGACGGCTGGCTCGACAAGAAGCGACAAGCAGCCACGAACCGCAAGGCTGTGAGTTCACAGGTGCGAAATGCACAGGCAGCAGGAGGAAGTGCAGCGAGAAGCGGAAAGACAGCCTCTGTCGCGTCAATGGCGACAGCAGCAGCAGCAGCAGCGACAGGAGCAGCATCCAGATCCGCAGGTGCTGGACGTCGTCTTGGCGGGAAGACGCTGCCTCCTCCACCACCTAAAGTGCGTGCGCCGACTGTCGGTGCAGCATCAGGGAAGCGGATTGCAAACCCACACTCGCAAAAGTTCGACGACATCAAGAGGGGCTTTGAGAAGCGCAATGAAGCGCTCAAGCGCGCGCCGACGAACGTGCGAGCGAGCCACTCACTCCTGGATCCGCGCTTCGCCTCGGGCAGCTCGACGCTCTCAGGTGGTGCAAGGAGAAACAATGCGTCGAAAGCAAGTGGGAGCAAGCATCCAGGCAGCAGTGCGATGGACAGAAGCGCCACGCAGCGCGCCGGAGCGGGGGTTGCTGCACTCGCAAGAACTGACGTCAGCTCTGCGGACCGAAGTGCCAGCAACGGCACCAGCAGCCACCTTGGCAAAGCGATGATGATACCCACAGCGCCAGTGAAGAAACCCTCGAGCGGCACGTCGAGTCAGAGCCAGAAGCTCCCGGTGATCGTCCGAGCGAGTGGAGTCGCGTCTGATCCGCAGTTTGGACTCACAAACAGCAGAGCTCTTGCAGGCGGCACCGTCAGCGGTGCCAGCGCTTCCAGCGGGTCAAGTACAAGCAGTGCGCTTGGCTCAGTGCCAATCGGTGCGAGTCAGCGCGGCGTCACGCTGCCGCGACTCGTGAACCAGAGCACTATGCAAGGTCCACCCGCGCCGTCGCCGCCTCCGCTCGCGCTCAAGAGCTCGAGCATGCCGCAATTCAGTCGTCTCCATAAGCGATAATACGAATGCCAGCGTGTACTTTGTGATCGCGTCGAGAGTCGTGATGATCGCGCCTAGTAGACTAGACTCGTGCTACCTTCCGATACGTTCGCGCGGCGGCGGCCGGCACTATACTGTGTTGAATTAGTGTGTTCATTGAACCCAAATTATTGAATTGGAAAGCCGTAGTACCGTGGATGTTGTCAAAACATCCTACTCACATACAAATTCCAAGACATCGTCCAAGAATCATGAGAAAAAATTCGAAGTTTCTCACTCATTTCAGTGCATTTCACTCGCTTAAATTCGCACCTCACTTGTTTCAGTATGTGAAAATGCAACTTACTGAACGAATTAAACCCAGCTAACCTGAAAACCCCTTTTAAAATGCTTAAAGCGTATCGAGATTTTTCTGTTTAAAAGTTTACATCGCGGCTTTTTTCGAGCCATTGCTAATGTAAATATGGTGACCCAAAACAAATCTTGCTTTAGGTCATCAACGTTCAAACAGCAATTGGCTCAGAAAAGCTCCACGTGTACGCTGCTGCGTCATTGCCTCACTACTCGGACTTGCTCAAGAAGTACTACGAAGCTCTGAGTCGGAACAAGTACGTTGAAGCCCCGCCGCTTGGGTTTGTCTAGTGAGTGAGTGAGAAAGTGAGTGAGATAGGTAGGGCCGACTACTCGACCTGCGTGCTGCTCCATGACTTGAGTAGCGCAGTGTCAAGTGCTGGAATGGAGATGGCGAGCAGCGTGAACGTGAAAGCGAAGACTACACGCGATCACCACCCCATCCGAAGACGACACCAGTGCGCTAGGACTGCGGAATATACCGTGTCAAATTCGATCATACTATCGGATTTTTCAATTGTCTGTTCCCTGAAGTTATTTTACGCCAGAAAAAGAGCCAGACTTCAAACAGCAATTCCGAGCCTGAAGGTGGCGCTTTTTAAAGACTCATTTATCGTTACCGTTTATCCATTTGTATTTTTGTCGGATTCTTTTGCTCACATAGAAAACTAGAGTCCAAAACGTCCGACTTTTTCTGACCTGGGTAATTTTCTAACCTCTGACAACTATATTTTACCCAAACTTGATATGCTAATGATTTTGATAGTGAAAAATATAAGAAAATCGAATGATGCAAACAATTCACTTTTCAAAATCGAGATTACGCAAATCCTCTTGAAATCGATTTGACCGACTCTGAGAGGGTATAACTTGATGAAAGATGGTAAAAATAACTTCAGTAAAATAACTTCATTGGCTCGTAAATCGTCCAATAGGAGCACTGATCGCAGTCTCATTTTGACAGTTGTATTATAGTCAAGTGGACAATAGTTGTCGAGATTGAACATTGATCATTTTCGACAAGATCGACTGAAAAATGCAGCAACCCACTCAAACAAAATATATCACACAATGGAAACCTTTTACACCCCAAACAACAGTTTATACAACACGAAAAAGCGATTTATGTGACTGCTCTTGAAAAAACAAATTCGACGAACATACAGTTTACCTCTGGAACCAAGTTAAAAGAACGAAAGACGTTCAAAACCATGTACACAGCTTACCGGTTGTGCGTGACTCACAGCGAACAAAGTAAATGAACATTACGTATGAACAAAGAAACAATACCACTTTGTGATTTTGCTCCTCCCCTCGACAGGCACAGTCCATGCTCTTAAAGGGGGGATGACAAAAGCGTGCTCGATGACAACATAATAACAAGTAGCCGAATGTAGTTGCTATTTTGCGATCGAACCCTCGATTGTAATTATAGCGACAATACCTATTATCATAGTGTTTGAAAACATAAATCTTGCTATATCGATTATTAGACAGTGTTAGTAGAAATGGCCTTAAATGTTGTGAAATAGCAATTACCACATTGAACATACATTGCAAAATGCGAATGATTGGAAAGTTGCATTCATCCGCATAACGGGTTTTTTATCGAAAACGCTATCGAAAACGTATATATGAACAAAAGCCCGCAACATGGGAAATGGTTTGTGTAAACTGTCAACAGGCAACTACGCAGTGCTCCGTCGCACAAGGAAGACTCCATGCTCCTTTGAGAGCGTCATATCCCGCTTGACAAGCATGTGGTGAAGTGACTTGACCATTTGTGCGCGCAAGTTCAAGTCGGCGACCGAGATACGCAGAACCCGGTCACCAGCTCTGACTATTCGACCCCAGCAGTCCGATCATCGGTTTCGAGAGGTCGGCAGGAGCGAGATCTTTTGTGGTACACCTCAAAGATCACGACACTTGCGATTTGTATGGGCGACTCTTC